>CAIGRB010113127.1:0-10688 GCA_903798255.1 Fraxinus quadrangulata
CACTTTAACCCACCTGTTTTAGTATATGGATTTGGGGCCCGTGTGGCTTCCTTTGCAGCAGTGGTAGGCAGACGGGCTTCCATATGGTTATTACCAGCGACTGTATTCCTTTGGGGAATTGGATCTGCAATGTTTTTAGGTTGATTTTGCCCATCGCCTGGTGAAGATCGGCCTCTGTTCACATTTGTATAGGAGGACTCACTCATGTCTCTCTTATAATTAGAAAAACGATGGGGCGTTTTCTTCATTTACTCCGCCTTCAAATCCATGTTATGTGTTTCATCCACTGTCCAAACCACTTGCAAGCCAATTTTATCCCGAATGGAAGGCTTTAAGCCCCCCAAATATCTGGAAACTTGTTGCCCATCAGTCTCATTCAAGTTATTTCGAACGGACAGCCTCGACCATTCTTTAGTATAATCTGCCACGAATTTTTTGCCATGCACACAGTTCTGAAAACACTGAAAAATAAACTGTTCATAATCTGGAGGTAAAAACCTGTTCATCATAAGTCGCTTCATCCGCCTCCAGGATTGCACAGGAGTCTTGCCTTAGCGTCTCCTATCCAACTGTAATTTTTCCCACCAGACAGTGGCCTCGCTTCTCAACTTATACGACACCAGCTTCACTTGCCACTCGTTTGCAACTTCAGTAAATTCGAAAAATCTCTCAACTTCAGATATCCAGTCCAATGACTCTTCAATTTGTAATTTCCCATAGAACAACGAGATATCTGCGCGGATTCTATAATCAATCTAATTTCGGATCTGATGATGGTTCCCTGGATATCCCGCAAAATCATCCTCAGATTCTTCATCTGTGAAATCTTCTAACTGCACGTTCCTCGCCGCCCTAGGTGGACGCCCACCTCCATGACGGCCAAGGGCAACTCTCTCAACTCCATCTCGGCTGGCAGAGGTAGGGGCGTGGGTAGCAGGTGCGTTGGGATTGGGTTGCCGCATCAACAGTTGCTATAGCATGCCCTCCAACCGTTCCATCGTCTGTCGCTGCTCGTCAATTGTCGCCCACAGATCGCATCGCCTTCCCTGCGACTAGCGTCGTGAGGGTTCACTCTTTCGACTTCGTTGTTGGCCATCGAACAAGAAAAATCCTTCGCTTTGATACCATTTGACGCAGAACGAAAGTTCTAGGGTTTACTAGCGTAATCCCCAGTAAAGAAAATTATAATTCTCACGAAAATAATCTCAAAAAAAGAGAATTGTATTATTCAAGAAAATAAGTAGCATTTAAATAATTTTCGAAAACCCTAATTTAACCAAAAGACCAAAATAAACATCAACTTAATTAAAACAATTAAAATGCGAAACTTAAANAACTCTTCTTCGAACTCTAACGCCAATAGTCCTACATCAGATAGTTATAATAATATAATATTTTTTTATGTATTATCGCATAATTTATTGCACATAAATTTTTTATTTTGAAACTTGTATTATACTTAATGACTTTTAATAAAGAATATCAAATCTATTAAATTCCAATATAACATTAATATATATTATAATAAATTTTGTATTGAGATTGAGAATCCTCTTTTTCTAAAATACTTTGGATTGAATATTCGATAATATAACAAATCAAATGTTGATTTAACAATCAAATATTCGTTGGATTATCAGATCAGATCGAATTGGTGTATTATTCTGACCGGATCAGATATGGGTAGATCTGGTCCATATCCGATCCATTTATAACTCTAGTCACTTATCATGTTTACATGTTACCTGTTAACTCCACAAGTTACAGTTCATACTATGCAGGTCATCGCATATCAAATTTAATTGATCACAAATCGTACGTGAGATGTTTTAGTGCGTTGATAAGAGGTCACAAATTCAAATTCACAAGTCATAGTTCATATATTGCAGGTCACGAGTAATAGTCCACATGTAACAATTCATATTGCATAGCCAACATATCAACTTTTACAAGTCACAAATTTAAGAGAACTGATCATAGGTCATTGGATCAATATCACACGTAACGGTTTCACGAGTCAAAGTGCATAGGTCAAAAGTCACAAATTCAAGGGAAACTGGTCACATGCCATTGATTTCTCCGACCTCGATTCTTCGAACTAGTCACAAATTCTAACCAGATTTCGACAATGAGAATTGAAGTTGTTTGCTCTTGTAAGTACTATGTAGATTCTCTCATTATTCGATCTTCTAATACACAATGTCAACAACTTCCAATTTGTGACTCAATCATCTGGCGAGTTTCAATTAACTAGATTCCGATGGTGAGAATCGAAATTATTTGCTCTGGCGAGTTTCCCGTTCAATTCTATGATAGTTTTCAATTTTTGACTTCAATTGTCCAGAGATTTTCAATCAACTAGATTCTGCTCGATGATAATCAAGAAAAGAATGGGTACGTGGCTTTCTCTTATGTTCGCAAGTGAAATTTTGCTTTTATTTGGTCCCCATTATTTTCAAAATATATTTTTCTCTCTCTTATTTTCAAATCATACATTTTTAAATAAATTAATATTAAATGCAAACCTTAAACCTTCCTTTATTTTTTAATCACACGTTTTTCATCAAATCACTATTTAATTTTATACGATATATATATATATAATTTTTTTTTTGGAATATTAAACTTGTTTTATTAAAATTGAAATGAGGTATACTTAAGGAATAAGGACTGATATATGTATTCTTCCTTTTATTTAATACAAGTAGGTACATAACTTAGCACTTACTATATGTGGTTGCAATTGAATAAATAAGATATTTATTTTATTAATATTAAGAACGATTTTAAATACATATGAACAATATTATATTACATAGATAAAACTAAATTTTCATAAAAAAAATGTATTCTTGTTATGAAAAGGGAGAAAAAGAGAGGAGAAAAATAACTTAATAGAATTTCGTGTATTATAATAAGAATCAAAGCCCTATATTTATAGGGAATGATTAAGAATACAATGATAATAATTTCTAGGAATGTAAGGGTACAAATGTTATTCACTAATAAACTTACTATTTATAATATTTTCAATTGAAAGACACATTACAAAATATATGTCTCGTTAAAATTTTATTTGATTAAAATCCAATGGGACAAAAAAAAAAAAAAATCAAACAAAGGAAAAATAATACAATTATTTTGGAGTATTAAAAATAAATGTTGTCTCATTAAAATCTTGCTAAGAAAAACCTAGTTGAACAAAACCTAAGCGAAGGAAAAAGAGTACAACTACTCCCCCTTGATGTTGATCACTGAAAGTCTTTGAGTCGAAGCATTCTAATCTCGTAGATATTGACAATGCTTTTGTAAATAAATTATCTATATAATCACTTGAGTGAATTTGTTGAACATTGATGTCGCCATTTTTTTAAATTCATATATATGAAAGAATTTTGGAAAAAAAAATACTTTGTCCTGTCACTTTTTATATAACTTCATTTGAGTCATGCAATACAAGCAATATTGTCTTCATATAAAATTATTGGACTATCTTTTATTGAAATTAATCTACATGATACTTAGATATGATGGGTCATGTTCCTCAACTTCACATTATCGACCTACTTTATGGATTGCAATAATTTCAAAATGATTTGGGGATATTGTTGTCAAGATTTTCTTCACAGATCTCTTTGATATAACTATTCTTCTACGTGTAAATACATATCATATTTGTGATTTAATTTTATGTGTGTCAGAGAGATAACATGCATCGGTATATCCCACTAAAAAAGATTCCGACTTTTGAGAATAAAATAATCTCAAATCAATAGTATCATTTAGGTAATGAAAAACATGTTTAATATCATTCCGATATCTTTGAGTTGGTGTAGAGCTATACTTGCAAAGAGATTTACACCAGAAAACTATGTTGGATCGAGTGCAGGTTGCAAGATAAGATAATACTCCATCTGTACTAAAATGTATTTCAAGACCAATAACATTTTCTTCATCTTCAAGTGGACAAAATTGATTTTTTTCACATCAAGTGATCGAACAACTATAGGTGATGCAAATTGATGTACATTATCGATATAAAAGTGTTTGATGACTTTTCCTATATATGTAGATTGATGAACAAATAATCATTCTCGAAAATGTTCAATTTGCAACATGAGATAAAATTTGATTTTTCCCAAATCCTTCATCTCAAATTCATTTTTCAAATAGTCTGAAGTTTTGTTGAGTCCTTCAAGAGTTTCAATTAAATTCAAATTATCAACATAATCTGCCACAATTGGAAATTCAATATTTATTTTCTTTATGAAATCACATGGACATATATCCTCTATTTATAACTCTCTTTCAACAAATATTCGCTAAAGTGATTATACTACATGTGTCCAAATTATTTCAATCCATATAATGATTTTTGAAATTTAATTGAGAACATGGTTCTCAAGCATATGTCATTTATTCTTGGCACTTTAAATCTTTCAAGGATTTTCAAATTTATGTCACTATCAAGTAAACCAGACAAATAAGCAGTTCGTACATCCATAAAGTACATATCGAGCCTTTAAGAATCTAAAAGTGATGTTGTCCATTACGGATGAATATGTTTCATCATAATCAATTTTCGGTATTTATGAGAAACCTCGAGCTACCAGTCGGGCTTTGTATATTGTAATTTCATTATTTTCATTTCTCTTTCTTACAAAAATCCATTTGTATCAAACGGGAATTACATTTTCAAGTGTTCAAACTATAGGTCCAAACACTTTCCGCTTCTTTAAGAAATTTAATTTTCCATGTATAGCTTCTTTCCATTTTGGCCAATCATTTCTATTTTGACAATCATTAAAGGACCGTGGTTCAGGATCCTTATTTTGCATAATATCAAGAGCCATGTTAAATGCAAAAATATTGTTTATAAAAACATTATTTCGTTCTCATAATTTTTGAAATAATATATAATTTATTGAAATCTCATTATTTTCAAATATTTGTATTTCTTTAGGAACCATATTTTCAATATTTGATTGATCGATCTTTTCTATTGTTACTCCTTCTGAAGTTTTTTGTTAGTTTTTCTCTTGTACTTTTCTTTTTCGAGATACAGAGTCTTTTGAACCAATTGATCGATCATGCTTCTGGCGCATTTGAGACTTATTTGCTACAACAGATTGTCCTTCAGGAATATCAATTTTTGCTGAAATATTTTCTATTGGCGTATATGACTTTGTCACATTTCTTGTGTCAATAAATACATCGAGTAATTGATTTGCAACCTTTTGCAAATGAATAATTTTTTTAATATCTTACTCACATTGATTGTTCCGAGGATCAAAATGAGATATAGTCATTTCATTTCAATGAATTTTATCTTGTTTTTCAAAATGTAGTTTTTCCTTTCCCAAAGTTGGGAAAGTTATTTCTTGAAAATGACAATCTACAAAACGTGCAGTAAAAAAATCGCACGTTAAAGGTTCAAGATACCAAATAATAGATGGTGAATTAAAACCCACATAAATCCCAAGTTTTCGTTGGAAATCCATTTTATTATGTTGTGGGGGTGAAATAGGAACTTTGACAGCACAACCAAAAAACCGAATGCGAGAAATATTATGTTCATGACCAAATACCGTTGCAAATGTGATTATTGATAATAGACAGTTGGTCTGATACGAACCAATGACGCATCATGTAATATAACAGGACCCCAAATAGAAGTTAGGAATTTTATTTTCATAAGTAATGGTCTAACAATAAGTTGTAGACGTTTTATAAATGACTCCGCTAATCTATTTCGTGTGTGGACATACGCAATTAAATATTCAATAACAATCACAATTGAAATACAATAATTATTGAATACTTGTGATCGAAATTACCAGCATTGTCAAGACGAATTGTCTTGATTGAGTAATCGAAAAATTGAACTCGTAATTTCATGATTTGAACAAATAGTCTAGCAAAAACTACATTAATAGTGAAAAGTAGGCAAACATTTGACCATTTAGTAAAATAATCAACTAAACCACAAAATAAAGAAATGGGACTTGTAAGTGTATTGGCCTACATATATCTCCATAAATTCTTTCTAAAAAAATTGGAGATTCAATATCAATCTTTGTAGCCGAAGGTTTATTGACTAACTTGTTTTGCGAACAAATTACACATGAATAATCATTAGATAAAAGAATCTTCTGACTCTTTAAAGGATGTTAATGTGAGTTGTTTATTATGTGACACATCATTATAGTTTCTGGATGTTCAAGTCGATCATATCAAAGTATAAAACTTTTCGAGTCAACGAACTTCTTGTTCATGACAATATTTAATTCAACAATTTTTATAAATATATAAAACATGCCAGATGAGAGTGTAAGGAGTTTTTTTATCTGCTTCGGCCAGGTACGAAAGAAGATATACAAATATATTTAATATTATTTTCTTGCAATGTTTCAATATGATATCCATTACAGCGTGTATTTTTAAAACTAAGTAATTTTTTTCTAAATTTGCTAGAGTAAAGTGTATCATCAATATATAATTTTGTATTATTTGGTAAAATAATACAAGCTTTTTCGGAACCTTCAACAATATTCGGTGTACCTGATATTGTATTAACATTATTTTCTGCAAATGTTAAGTATAAAATTTTTTTTTCTTGAAAACTTGTATGTGTAGTTGCACTATCAACTAAGCAGGTGTCTTGACAATCCATGAATATATAAATATAATAAAACATATAATTATTTTTTTAAAAAACTTGAATTTAAATTTAAAGAAGTAAACATAATTCATATTATGAAATTAACGATGCATAATAAAGTTTTAAATTTTTTGCGAAAAGTGAAAATATATTTCAAATTAAATTTCTAAAACGAAAGGAAATACTAGAAAGTAAATTAATCTATGTCTTCCATTATACCACCCCCAATCAAATGATCAATANGAAAGGAAATACTAGAAAGTAAATTAATCTATGTCTTCCATTATACCACCCCCAATCAAATGATCAATATTTCTATTATGATCAGCAAAGAAATCATAGACATCTAAATGAGTCACATCAATTGGACCATTATAATTAGCAAGATTTATCTCAACTTTTTCGTTAATTGATTTTTGGTAGAGATCCACAAGATGTTTTACCGTACGACAGGTACGTGTCTAATACTCTTTCATTCCACATCTGAATCAACTTTTTTTCGTACTCCTTTTTAAATGTGCTATTTTCGTTTGTTTTGTACCTTTTGAAATTGTTGTCTTGTTGATTATTTCATACACGATTTCCACGTGCACTCCTACATCCATGTCCAAGTCCATGTCCACATCCTTGTCTTGATATTACATTTGCTTCAAACAATGCAGTACAATTTGCTTCAATGCTTTTGCATGATTTTGCAAGAATTCTTTGTTTCTAGGCCTTTCGAGATAGAATTGATATTACTATCAAGTATCCATAACATATAATTTTTGCCAAATATATCAAGTGCAGCAAACTTAATAATTAAACATTATATAATAACATAATTATTAATCATGTAACTAGTGTCAACATGATATGAGTTATATGTTTTCTTTTAGAGATAAACACTAAAATAATGTATTTTTCGAAACATGTGCTTTTTTTGGAGCACGTTGTATTTTACTATTAATTCTTGAAAAGCAATATGCTAATATTCTTTTGGAAAGTTGAAAATTATAATTCATACTCTTTAAAAGCAAGTAATATTATTCTGAAATTTCAATTATAATGTTGTGCTACTTCAAGCTACTTCAGGAGCAACAACAAAACTAATATTTAGGAATGTTAGCTCTTCGGGAGCTATGTATTATTTATAGAGTTGTGCTTTTTCGGGAGCAACAACAATTAAGAATGAATATAATAATTGATATTTTATTATTAACTATAAAAAAGATAATAAAACATTCAATTACACAACACAATGAAAATATTAATTAATTTATAAATACATGTTAAATATTGACTTGAGTTAATTGAGTGAAAAAAAAATGAAAATTGATACTTATGACAAGCAAAAACCAGTACACCTTTCATAAACCAATTATAACGTGTCTTAAAACAGATGAAGCAGCCTGTTAACTAATTCTAGAAAATAATTAATGCTCAAAAGTTAATTAAATCAAGAACAAAAATATGGATGTTACCTTGGGTACACGTTATTATCTTAAAAGAGACAATCCACCGTTTACTGTTCATTTGTGAAACTTTTTTTCCCCATTTTATTCATATCCATTAGCTACTATTCATCCAAGCTTTAAGGGTAAGATGGACTTCCTTCTACACATACTCACAATTATTGACTTTGCATCTCTTCTTGCTTGTTGGGCAATCTACCGTTTACTGTTCATTTATTAGACAATCCACCGTTTACTTGATTAGTATTAAAAATAAGTGTTTGTAAATTTGGTTAATATTATTTTTAAATGTATTGTACACATTTAAAATATACAAGATATAAATGATTTTGTTTTGCTATGGGGTTATCTATATTATTGTTAGTATTATAAAAAAAAAAGTTGGTGTCCACGCAACGCAGGGTTCTAACTCCGCATAATGCGGAGCATTCACTTTGCACTGTGCGGAGTGAGAACTCCTGCTGCACGAAGGTGTACTCCGCACACTTCGCGGAGTGTGATTCCATGCCGCGTTTTGCTAAAAAAATACTTTTATATTTTTGAAATTACTGAAATTACCCCGAGCCCCCGTTGCACTCTCGACCCCTGTGACCTAATTAGACAGGTTGATCCCCATTTCGAAGCGGCAAACTATTTGCATAACAACAAAAAATAAATAAATAAATTACGAAAAAATATATTATCTCAAAACTAATGATTTTCTGCTAAATTTGAAGTTTGCTCAACAAAGTGATATTCCGATGGCTTCGGTAAAACTTCAGCAAGAGTTAGTGATTAGGCACTTGAATATTTTCCACAAAACTTTCTTTCTTGTTCAGTGAGTATTATAAATATTTTGATACAGAGCACAAATATGAATTGTCAAACGTTAGCAAATTTAGAAAGATTAATATTGTCCCATTAATTTCTTCATTGGAAAAAATTTTGACTACCAAAAACTTTTCATTTAAATCTTACTAGAATATTATCATTATGAAATTTTACCAATTATTATGTTAGGTAAAAATTTATTGAACTTTCATAATAATTTAGCTTTCCATTAATATTTAATGTATTAATATTACCTTAAAAATATCAAAATCTGTACATCATACATGCATACGACTAGTATAATTAAAAAAATTGATTTGGCATAAACCAATTAACGCGCAAAAATAGAATTAACATTAGCAGAAAAAAAAGTTGGGATGGGTACAAGAAACTAATTATGTCACACAACAACTTTGGCGGAAACCAAATTTGTTCACGTAAACATTGCAGTAATAGTATATGGATTTGGTAGAATCATACACACAAAAGATTACAAATAATAAACAAATATTTTGTAGGAATTGATTATGCTTAGGAAAATCGACAGATAACGTGTTGTGTGTATATATTAAAAATTACAAGTCATCAAATTGATTTTGGTTGACGTAATAGATGATTATACTAAAAAAATTACTATATTCATTGAATTTTTAAAAATTAAACTTTCGTGCTGATAAAATATTATGAAAAGAGAGAAAAAGAGAATAGAGAATATAAATGAATAGATTTGTGTGTATTATAATGTGAATCAAAATTCTATATTTATAAGAAAGGATTAGAGATACAATGATAATAATTTTTAGGAATATAGGGGTACGTTTGTTATTCACCGATAAATTTCTCATTTACAACAAATCTTAAAATATAATTTCAAACAAAAAGTTAAATGCTTGGCTAAATTAAAGAGTAAACTTAGGGCATGTTTGATATGTCATTTTTTTCCATGGAAAATGGAATTGAAATTTCATTTCCCACTTTTATCATGTTTGATAGCCAAATTTTTCCATGGAAAATATTTTCCTCCCACCCTCCACGTGATCCCTTTTTCCATGTTTTTATTGAATTGGTTTTCCCACCACTTTGGTAGGAAAAACGGTTTATAGCTTCTTTTGTTTTTTTTTTTCTTTTAATGAACAATTTTCATGGAAATCAAAGTCAAACGAACACTAAAAGATCCAAAATTTCAACATTTTCAAGGTGAAAAATTACCAATCAAACATAATTAATTGACAATTCTAGGAAATTCAATTCCGTGTAATTCATTTTCTTTCCATCCAAATTTCATTCTTACAATTAAACGGAGGCTTAAAGTAATTTTTTATTTGTTAATGTTATTATATTTTACTGTTCTAGAAAGGTGCAAGGGAGAGTCTACAGGTACTATGATTGTTCAACCTTTGGCTTCGTTACTCGAAACAAAAGCTGCAATTAAACTGCATTTGACTTTTTAATTAAGCATAAAAATTTTCGTGATTCGAATTGCACAATCTTTCTCCCCAGTCTATCAAAATGGTACTTTATTTTAGTAAAAATTTTTTACTCAAATTTCCGTTCCGTCATTTTCCATTTCCCACAATTTTGTTAATTTTATTTTTGGTATTCAGGTCCGCTTCATACAATTGCAAAATAGGCAAGGAAAAACTCGATTGGCTAAATATTACGCCCGTGTTTGTCTATCATTAATCTAAAATTCTGTTTGTTAATTCTTTACCGCACATTCATCCAATAAAATATTCTACAAACAAACCATTAAATTTACTTTA
>CAIGRB010113140.1:0-42229 GCA_903798255.1 Fraxinus quadrangulata
TCCTTTGATTTCACATAATCTATGAATGATGCCATTAGAGATTAGTTATTTAATGGTATTATATCTGTGACGTATATGCCTAGACTTACCATTATACATGCTGCTTTGAGCTTTTCCAATAGCCGATTGACTATCACAATGTATACTAATCATAGGTACCGACTTAGGCCGATATAGAATATCTTATAGAAAGTTACTAAGCTATTCTGCTTCTTTTCCAGCATTATCCAAAGCAATAAACTCAGATTTCATCGTTGATCGGGCTATACACGTTTGTTTTGTAGATTTTCATGATACAGCAGCTCCACCAATGGTAAATACATAACCACTAGTAGACTTGAAATCCTTCTTATCGGATATCCAATTTGCATTACAATATCCTTCCAATATTGTAGGATATTTTGTGAAATGTAATCCATAGGTTAAAGTATACTTCAAGTACCTAAGAACCCTTGTTAAAGCCTTCCAATGATCATGGCTCGGATTACTTGTGAATCTACTAAATTTATTCACAACATATGCTATATCAGGTCGAGTGCAGTTCGTAATATACATCAGACTGCCTATAACATGTGAATACTTTAGTTGTGACACACATTTACCCGTATTTTTGACTAAGTGTAAACTTCGGTCAATAGGGATTCTCGCAAGACTTTTCTCAAGTATATTATACTTATTCAGTACACTTGCAATGTAATAAGATTGAAAAAGTACGATTTCTTTCAGTGTTCTAGAGATCTTAATCTCTAATATCACATCAGCCATACCCATGTCTTTCATGTCAAAATGCTTCGTTAGCATTCTTTTGGTGTTTAGCAACATTTCATGATTATTGCTCATTATCAACATATCGTCTACATAAAGACATACAATCACATAGGCACTTGGTGTATGTTTTATATATACACACTTATCACACTCGTTTATCTTAAATCCGTTTGACAACATCGTTTTGTCAAATTTTTGGTGTCATTGTTTAGGAGCTTGTTTCAATCCATACAAGGACTTATCGGGTTTACAAACCTTGTATTTGTGATTAGAAGAGACGAACTCTTCGGGTTGTTCCATGTATATCTCTACTTCTAACTCACCGTTCAAGAATGTAGTTTTTACATCAATTTGATGAATCTCAAAGTTGTGTATTGCTACAATTGCAATTAACAACCTTATTCTAGTCACAGGTGAGTAGGTATCAAAGAAGTCAAGTCCTTCTTTTTGCCTATATCCACCGGCAAACATCCTAGCTTTATATATGTCAATTGATCCATCCGATTTAAGTTTCTTCTTAAAAATCCATTTACACCCAAAATGCTTATTTTCGGGAGGTAAATCAACCAACTCCCAAATATGATTTTACATTATTGAATCTATCTCACTATTGATAGCTTCTTTACAATGCAGTGCTTCCGGTGTAGACATGGTTTCAACGAAAGCCTTTGGATCATTTTCTACCACATATGTTAAAAAATCTAGGCCAAATGAAGTAGCTATTCTTGCCCTTTTACTACGCCTTGGTTCTTTTTCATATGAAGTACCATTTGTAGTATCATAAATTCTTTTGCTTGAACTTGTAGTTTCCTTTTCTTTACAGGGAAACACATTCTCAAAGGAAGTTGCATTCCTTGATTCAATTATGGTACCCTCATATACATCTTAAATTTCAGACTTGTGTACAAGAAAACAATATGCACTACTATTATTAGCGTATCCAAAAAATATAATCAATCGTCTTTGGTCAAATTTTCACTTTCTTAGGCTTAGGTACTTCAACTTTAGCCAAACACCCCCACACTTTCAAGTGTTGGTAAGACGGATGATGACATTTCCATAATTCATATGGAGTCTCTTCCACGGTTTGAAGGATATCCGATGAAGAAGACTATTTACCGTTTGAATAGTTCCCCCCCCCACAAGTTCTGCGGAAAGCCCGCACTTAGCAACATTGCATTCATTATCTTTTTGCGAGTTCGATTTTTGCGTTCATCAATGTCATTCGATTGAGGAGAGTAAGGTGTCGTTGTTTGATGAATAATTCCATGTTCAAAATAGAAATTTTCAAACGGTGCCCCGTATTCACCTCCTCTATCACTACAAATATTCTTTATTCGTTTATCGAGTTGAGTTTCAAATTCAGCCTTATATAATTTAAATGCTTCCAACGTTTCGTCTTTACTTCTCGAAAGAAAGACATAACAATACCTTGTACAATCGTCGATGAAAGTCACAAATTATTTCTTATTACCTTTAGTTTGAACATATTTCAAATAACAATTGTCGCTATGTATTAGCTCTAAAGGTGTAGTGTTCCTTTGAATAGAGTGGAACAATGTTTTAACCAGTTTTGTTTCAACACACACTTCGCATTTATGATTAGGATCGATCTTAGGCGTCGGAATTAAACTTTGATTCATAAGTTTGTGCAAAGATTTATAATTCACATATCCTAATCGACTATGCGACAAATAAGACAACTCAAGCATATAAACGGAATTTAAAGTTTTATTCATAATACTTTACCTTGGTACAATAGTAAGAACGTTCATTTTGAACATTCCATTACACATGTATCCCTTTCATACATACATCTCATTTTTAGTGAGTACAAATTTATTGGATACAAATACAAGTTTAAAGCCATTTTTACTAAGTAGAGACCCAGACACTAGATTCTTCCGTATTGTTGAGGACGAGTTCTTTGCTCGATGTCATCTTCAAAGTGACTTTGCCGTTATCCTTCAACCTTGGAACTTGCAAAGTTTCCCATGTAAAGTTGGTTTCCATTCAGTTCTTGATAGTTGGAGAACATGGTCATATCTACACATACATGACGGGTGGTCCCGGTGTCAATCCACCATTCCCTCAAGTTTTCAACAATGTTGCACTCGGAGACAACCGTAGGTAGACTCATTTCTAGCATCATTTCAGAAATGGTGTCTTTCTCAATCATGTTGGCTTGAGCATTCTTCTTTAGTTTTCGACATTTGCTTGAACGATGTCCAACCTTTCCACAGTCGTAGCAATTCCCTTTGAACTTTTTGGCCTTCTTGGAATTGTCTCTTCGCGGTGCCTCATCGGAGAACTTTCGTCTCTTGTTGACTGCCTTTATATCCATTTTAACAAAATTGGCTCCAAGTTGGACAATAGACATTCTCTCGATTTTTCTATTATCCTCCTCAATCCTCAACCGGACAATCAATTCTTTCAAGTTCATCTCCTTGCGTTTGTACTTGAGATAGTTTTAAAAATCTCTCCACATAGGAGGGAGCTTTTCGATAATGGCAGCAACTTGGAAAGATTCACTCAATTTCATCTTCTCAACATGGATGTCATGTAGTAGAACTTGAAGTTCTTGTACTTTTACTTATCACCGTTTTGGAATCCACCATCTTGTAATCTAGAAATTTGCCACCTATGAACTTCTTTGTTCCGGCGTCCTCACTCTTATACTTTTTTTTTCAATGAATCCTATAAATTATTGACTGAGTCCTTCGAACTTACACTCCATAAAGTGTATTGTCCAATCCATTAAAGATGTAGTTCTTGCACAGAAAGTCCATGTGCTTCCATGCATTTAACGCAATAATCGATTCACGATTATTGTCTCCTTGTACCGCCAGTGCTGTTTCCTTCAAAAAACTTTGTCAAATTTAGTGTGGTAAGATAGAACATCTTTTGTTGCTATATCTTGAAGTCCACATCTCCAAACTTTTCAGGTTTTTCCCTATGTGGGATCGTAGTATTTTGTAATGGTATTTCCATATGTGGAACCACATTGTTCGTACCATGTTGACTCGAGGTAGCCTCTACGGTACTCATTTCTATTATTTGACCAGAAGATTAACGCAGTAACAATAAAAGGGAAAAGAATAGTACACAAAAACTATTCCAAAACAAGAAATGAAGAAGAAGAAGATAAATTCTAGGAAAGTGATTTTCACTCTTTTCTTAATATAAAATTGCTCCATAACAATGCTCACGATTCAGGGCACTTGTCTTCTAAGATGCAACAGATTCAACTTATGGTAGAAGTACTTCAAACCACAAGTTACGACAAACTTTCGACGAAGTTTCTCTCTACAAAGAAGAAAATGATTTTGAATGAATTTGGAAGTGATTTGCAAGAGTTTTAATGCAATGCTCTATGGAATTATGATATGTGATGCTTAATGGACGTCCAATAGGTCCTATATATAGAAATGATGGGTTGTGAATGAAATGTCACGCCCCAAATTCAGCAACACTTGCCAAAGGTCGTATCATTCACTGTCGCTAGCTTGTCGACATCGCCTCGCTCGAGCGATAAAAACAGAGAATTTTTCGCTAGCTTGTCGTTGGCCTATCGCTCGAGCGACATTCAAGCCATAAGTTAGCAACATCTTTAGTCAATTTTTCAGACAGCTTCCTCTATTTTCTTCCCAACTTTGGACTGTAATTTCTTATTCATCCAAAATGTTTTGAGATTCCAAATATACCACGACGATCTACTCGACGAGTAGAACAAGTTGGTCTATTTACTTTTGTAATTTGACCAAAGGACCAAGTCTGAATATTTGGTCGAAATTGACACGAAAGTCATTTTTCAAGTTTTTGGTTTTGACACTTAACCAAAGTTTCCAATCTTCTAAACCAATTTCCAACATAATAAAGTTTCAAAATTTTATTGGAACGGCAAAGTTGGAATAGCAAATTTAAACTCAGTAATACTAGTTATATTATCCCAAGTTCTTTCAAAAACCGCCACCATTGCCTGAATTAGGGATTTCTATGTTAAATATATTATTTATTTATTTTATGGGTAAATTAGTCTTTTTACTTATTTATCACTTGTATTTTAATTAAGCAATTAATCAAAAAATCTTAGCTTCTTTTTCTTTTCTCTATATTTAGTCAATTGACTTTAACATTTTTCACCCTGTTTTCTATGCAAGAACCAGGGGGATTTCCCATGGTAAGAGTGGGAAAAAAACCTTTAATTTGGCAGGGGGCTTCGCAACGGTGTGGTGTGGAAGATCATTATTTAAAAAAAAAATTAATAATACAAATCTAGACCATTAGATTACATTAAATGAAGGCTTTTAATTATTTGTTAAATTTATTGGTAGGCTATCTTTATTTTTATACTATTTTCAGAAAAAAAAATCTAAAATATCCCTTGCCAACTATAAATGATTGAGCCTTTTTTTTTTAATTCTCATTAATCAGGGAAAAAATGAGTTTTAAATAGGATTTTTAGGAGAATGTAAGGTTAAAAAATAAGAAAAAGTTTTTGATATACGCAAAGAATATTTGAGGATAATTACAGTAAAAGTCTCAAACTTTTGAAATATTAGCAAACTTTCCCTTTGATTTGTTATAATCGTCACCCCTAACATTCTCAAATATAGCAGGTGAAGGCATTCTGGACAGTTTTCATCCATAATTCTGTCGGTTCATAAAAAATTTAACTTTGACCACATTTTTAATATTTTAAAAAAGAGTAAAAGAGTAACTTTTCATTTATCACATTAAATAAATAATTAAAAAAAAACACACACTCACAATCTTCTTCTTCCTCTCAACCCTCACCTAACCCCACCCCTACCTCAAATCTAAAATTCACACCAACTATCACCACCTCCACCAACCACCTACTACCAGTCGAAAAGTTTAGGACGTGCAACTGGGGAAAAGTTCAGGTCCCAACCAATATTTTACTCACCGTTAATATCTGAAACCCTAAAACTTTTTGGCTACTGCGATAACCATGGACGGAACTTCGATAATGAAGATGGGTTTCTAGTGACAAGGCTCTTCAACCAGGGATACTCATATACATATGATGACATTATATTCCTTCTCTACTACATCGATTTCCCAACAAACGTCGTCTCTCTCTACCAAGCTCAGTTGTAGAGTTGCCATTGCCACTCTCTGCGTCGCCTCCTCTATGGACACCGTGACTGAGTCCTCCATGGCTACTGCCATGGCCTCCCTTGGTGCAATCTACATTGTCCATTCCAACTCCACGCCTTCTCACCAGGCCTCATTAGTTCATTTAGCGAAATCACACAAAATTCCCTTCACGCATGATCTCATCTTCAAATCTCCCTCTAATTCGATTCTAACTGCTGATAAGTTTTCCTCTTCTCCTTGCATTTTTGGAATTGAAGTCGGAACATAGAAATCGAAACTATTGGGGATAGTTAAAATATCCGATTAGGGCTAAACCTTTCGGCCGGTAGCAGGAGGTTGGTGGAGGTGGTCGGTGTGGATTTTGGGTTTGAGGTAGGGGTGGGTGAGGGTTGAGAGGAAGAAAAATCGGTGTGAATTTTGGGTTTTAGGTAGGAGTGGTTAAGGTGAGCGTTGAGAGGAAGATGATGATTGTCTTTGTGTTTATTTTATTTTTTATTTTTTTATTTAATTATTTAATGTGATAAATGGAAAGTTACTCTTTTGTTTCCTTTTAAAATATTAAAAATATGGTCAACGTTAAATTTTTGATCAATTGATAGAATTATGGATGGAAACTATCCAAAAAGGCCTCACATACAACATTTGGAAATGTTATGAGTTATAGCTGCAACAAATCAAAGGTTTGGGGAGAGTCAGCTAATGTTTCAAAAGTTTAAAGCTTTTGCTACAATTGTGCCAATATTTTATTGTGTAAATGTACGATTGAAAATGATCATATAACAAACTATAAAATAAATTAATGGGTGTCAAACAGACACTCAGCCATGAAGATTTGAACAATATTGTATTATATTATAAAATCTTTCAAAGTCAATGAAATAATTTTAAGTTAGATTTTAAAAAATTATCGTAATAAATTGGACTTCCACAAAGCCATTCAAATTTTATAGATTTTCCATATAATAATATTTCAAGATTTCGTTTAGAAACCAAAAATTTTAAAACGAATAAAACAAACGTTACTTACTTCTTCATTCACAAAATCTTTCGCTTACAACATTATGCCCCTGTCTGGTTTGAATATAAAAAATAGATTTTTAATACATTTTAATAAAAGTTATGGATCCAATTAAAAATAAGATTAAAAAAACGAGTTTCAATAATGATGTCAAATAGGGGTTAAATGAGAGAAGCAATTATTACAAATGTAATGTTAATAAGAATATTATATATATTTTTATGATAATAATATAAATAGTATGTAGAACTATAAATTCGTTAATATATGATTGTTTACATTCGTCTAAGGTCATAAAAAATATAAAGCAAAAAATGTAAAGTAAGAGGGGAAAATAGCAAAGTCAATATACGGATCATTAGACACTTACAAAAAAATTCTGAATTGACCATTCAAGTCGTGGAACATCTAACGCTTGTTCTAAGAATCATTTACAGCACTCTTTTGAGCTTCCCTCAAGAGGCCAAATTTTAAAATCACTAATCAATTTTTTAAGTCCTCTTCAACATCTAGGGTTTGTCGATTCCATCAAAATTTAACGCCCACATTGCTCCACTCATCGACGCCTGCATCAATCATAAATGGTTAGCCACTAAACGACCTTTCTTCTCACATCTAAAGTCTAAACATAATGTAAAAGTGTGTTTGATTGACTTTATTTTTCATGAAAAATATCATTTTTTCATTCAAATTTTTACTTTTGAGATGTTTGATTAACACTTTTTCTTATGGAAAATATTTTTCAACTTTTGGTTATGTGACCATATTTTCATAAAAAATAAGGAAAATATTTTCTTTAGGGAGTCATAATTTTTTATTTTTTTATGTAATTGACTCTCTTTTTATCTCCCATCAATAAAAATAGACAAATATAATATTTTCAAAGTTGAAAAACAAATCAATGGAATTGGCCAAATGGCATTTTCCCTCATGTAGTTGCTTATAATTACAATCTATCATAATGTATGTTTTTGTATAAGCAATACTGAATTGAAAATTTATTCCACTTTTTGTGTGGCGATATCTCAATTATATAAAGTCGGTTATTCAAAAGAAAAGAAAAGTTATTCACCTTTTATTAAACTCGAATGAAAAACTTTGGAGTAAATTAATACCTTCTAAAATAAATATTTTTTTCAATGGTAAAAGTAACTTGTGTTTTTTATTTTGAGAATTATTCTCTACTTAATATATAAGTAACTTTACTTATAATCAATAAGCTTTGCCTAACATTTAATAATTGGAACTTAGTTAAAGAGGGCTACTATCATTTGTAGATGAAGTCAAACCGACTTCACTGTTGAGATATACACACAAATAAGAGATATGTCATAGTGACGAGCTCAATGACATATTCAAAGATAATGAAGAACACAAATTGGACAGTTCTGAAAAAAAAAAAAAATCAATACTCAATCAGGTGTTGTCATTCCACCAGTCACCCCATCCACGTCAAAAGCCCTTGATCAAGAATAAATACAAAATTTATAAAACGAGTCAAGTCAACCATGAATAACATTTTCTAAGGAAAAATATGAAAGCAATTGAATGGAATAGTGCATGGCTGCGGCTGTATAATATCTTTAGTGTGGGCCCCACATTGAAGTCATCGCGTGCTAATCAGTTTATCCACCATATCGTACAAGAGTCGACATAGTAAAGTGTCAAAATATTTATTTATGTCAATTTTAACCGTGTCGTCTTTTTTAACCACTCCACTCAAATAATAATAATGATTATGGTATCAATTGTGTGATCTCAATTTACTTGACTTTTTCAAGATGGAAAGTAAAGTATCAACCACCCCCACCAAAATTAACATAATCATGTCCACAACTTCATTTATTTCGAAGTTCAATTAACATCTCAGGAAAAAGTATATCCTCCAATTCAGTAGCAACTGAAGAGAGATTTGGTGAGAAAAAAATATGGGCAAGATTGGTTGCAGCATCAATGGAAACTTGGATGACTCGAAATTCAACAAGCCAATGCCTTGGATAGGAATCTATGTGGCTGCAGCCTCTGCAGCATGTGCTTTGGCCATGGCTCTTGATGCCTTTCGTGGATTTCGCTACAGAAAGTTCTGGTTCCCGTGCAAATTCTTCGCTCTCAATGCCATGACCCTTACTCTTATAGGTGTGGGGATTAAACTGGCGGTTGACTTGAATACGTCCATGCCTCGCCCAAACGACCAGCTTGCGAAACTCAGCAGTACCACCTTTATCTGTACAGCAATAGGTAATTTTCTGCCTTCTTTAGGTACCATGGGAGATCAAGAACTGATGATGAATGTTGTGGCTTTAGGAATTCTTGTCATTACTGTCATTGTCAACATTGGGATCCAATTAGGTACCGGGGTAATTTACGTGTTTTGGAAAGAGCATGCCATCATCATGTTTCTCATGGTGATTTTGTTTTCAATCACGGTTTCTTCGGCTCTAACAATTCCGTCGACAAAGTGTTACTTTGATTTGAAATATAGAAAGAAATATAAAATAGCAATCAAAGAATGTGATAAAAATGTAAATCCACGCGTACCTGAGAAACTCAGAGATGATTTAACGAGGTACTGGATGATGGCAAATACTTGTAACCCGCAATTCGTGATGGGGCGTATAGCAACGTGCACAGCTTCAGGTGCATTCTGCCTCCTGAGCGCCGTGACTCTAGCAGAAGCCATGCTTCGCAATTACTTGACTCCCTGGTGCTTTAAATTTTGTAATGGGGAGTCGGATTACAAATGGTCGACCACTTTAATTCTTGTAACTCAAGCTATAGCAGTAGGAGTAGGTACCCTCGCCCCAGCTTCTAGATGGTTCATAGCCATAAAATTCAGGTGCCCGAAGAGAAACAAGAAGACCTACAAAGCTGAGTTTGCAGTGGAAAACTATTGGATACGGATACTATACAAGTGGAGAGACTGTCCACTAAATTATAGAATCTTTGGCCGGCATGGTAGAAAACTTGTGCACGTCACCAAGAACCGGGTCTTGAATATATGCATTTGGATGCAGAAAGGAATGGTATTACTGAGCAAGTCTGTCAGGCTTATTTCCATATTGTTTATGAGCCGGTTACTGCTCATCGGCCAGTACAGCAAGAAATTTATCAGCTTATTTAAATGCAGCAATACAGTTTCAAATTTTGATGTAAAATCAGACTCCAATGCCTGTCCAAAACTGGAACTTAGAAATTTTGTTTTGCATCTTGAAGGAGAGGAAGAATTGATTGACATGGTGACAGAAAGTAACTGGGATACCACTGGTTGTTGGATCAGAATGGGGAAAAAGAAGCAGCCAAAGTACCTCATACAACTTTTGGAGAAACTGAATTCTACGCCTGGATTTGAGGGTGTGAAGAAATTTGACAGCGACCAGTTTTCTTTGGAATCTGAAGAACCTCCTAACTGTTGGGCTCTTCCTGTGGTGACACTAACAAGCATCGCAGTTGCAATAGGCAACAGCAACTTTCATTTGGTGAAGGAGTTGGTACAGAGTGCACACCAAGGCCTGGAGTACATTAGAGTCATAGAAAACAACCTGGTCACAAAAAGAGAGACGTTAAATAGCAGGCAAGCAGCAGAAGTTGTATGGGTCGGAGTTGATCTCCATTACAGGTGGTTGGATGTGGATCTTCGTGAAATGGGAATTGAAGGCAAGAGCCCAAGAGATATAATTTCAGAGCTCTCTGATGCAGCAAAGCACAGGTTCATGGAGTTGAGAAAGAATGATGCAACAAGTTGTTTAAGAGACGGCCCTTCCAGATGGCCAATCAAGGTTTTGGCTGCCAATTCAATGTATAGAACATGTCAAACACTTCTGCTAAATCTTGATAACAGAGGGAGTGGACGCAGTAACATAATTTTTGAAATACTTTCTGGGATGATTGCGGATGTAATAGGGGCTTGTCTTACCAACTTACCACGCGTAATATCCTTGAAATGCCATCACAGCACCATTGAAGAAAGAGAGCATAGTGTACGTAATGCTATTCTTCTACTGGGTAAAACAGAGAAGATCTTGGAAATTCTTAACGGGCAACCACTTCCGACATCGGATCCAGATCAAATGGCTTGCATTGATGAGTGGCGTGCACTGAGCAGAAAAAAAGATCATCTGTGTGGCGACTCTTCTTCCGGATATTGTGATTTGGAATTAAGCAATTCATCTGACTTGTATCTGAACATTGACTAAGAAATAGATCCTGTAATTCTGAAACAAAAAATGCAGGCAGAGGTTTTGATATGTAGTACAAATTTACTTCTAAATGTATATATCTAGTATTTTTATAGCTTTTTCAGCAGAAATACATACAATGAAGGAGCTATTTATAACTGATTTCGACATAAAAATGTCAAAAATTAAAACATGGGAACGACAGAAAACTAACTTATATAAACTAGACAATTGACCATATCCCAAGCAATTCCATAAGCCAACCCGTGTTTGGTACACATTAAAATTTTCATTCTCATTCTTCTACTCATTTTCAACCACACATTCTTTAATAAAATAATATTTTCCATAATATCAATAACTTTTCTTTCTTTTTCAACCACACATTCTCCATCAATCTAATATTCCAGAATACATTCTTCCAAAATAATATGGCTCAAACACACCCATTATAAAATTAAAAAGATCAGGAAGAATGAGATTGGTATTGTCCTGTCCATACAACTCAATATGCACGAGCAATCGGGGTGCATAAAAGTTTGAAACATACTGGCAGGTAACTATAAAAGCTGAATCTGAGACAAGAAACTGCAACTTGCTGAAACAAATCAAGCCTAACTAGAATATAAAATTTGAGCAAAAAATAGTATAAAACGAGAGATGCATAGATACGAATTCTTGAAAAAATTGAACAATGCTACATTCACAGAAGAATATTTCGCAGAAGTTGGCCAGATTACACACAAATAGGTGGAGCCCGATTTTTTTGACAATATTTAATTCATGTAGGGCCCACCACACATGTGAGTGTCAGTATACATTCTGTGATTCTTCTGCACGAATGGATTTTTCCTTGTTTTCACAAGGATTATCTGCCACGTGTCAGTATGCAGTAGGGTTTGTGTGTCCTGTCCTTGTGGCCCAAATGACGGTTTGGCCATGTAAGGTTGTCTCCATGGTGTCCCTATTTCCCATTTCCCTTTGCCCCCACCATGCTTCAACCCTACCATTCAGAAAAGTAAATGCTAAATTGTTGCTAATAATATTTCATTGGACAAAAATGTTTATGTGAAGCTGATTCATGTCATATAACCAAAAAGAAAGGTAGACCTCGAGATTTCTAACAATTTTAGAGATATCCCTGCTGGGAATCTACTTAAACATGCGCAGCGGAAAATAAGCAATTTTCAATTCCCATACACGGATCTGCTTTGTATTTAGATAGAAACTGTGATAGAAATAATACATTTGATGATTTCTGCAAACTCTTTTTTTTTCTTGAACTTCAACGATCAGATCTGCAATCCAAGCTGTCCAATTGTCCAGCCTCCAATGGTGATCCACACAGAGAACAAGAATGAAGGCTATGTTTTCTTTTCTCATGCTAGCAAGAATAATAATGAAAATCCATATATTTTCTCAATCCCTAGGAACATATTAATATAAGTTCAATCGGGCTCGGCCCGTCTCTTAAACTTAACCCGGTCCAATATTTAATTAATCAAATTAATTAAATCTGGTCCATGAATTAATTAATCCAATCAATTAATTCGGGCCTATTAATAAGTAACCCAATTAATTAATTATCCAACACTTGTCAATTAATTAATTGGTAAATTTCATTCTTCTGGTTCTCTTTTGTGTGTGACCCATTAGGTTCCCAATCACGATGCCTAACGATGTAAATTATTATTTTGATCTAATCAAAATCGATAAATTAAAACACCCCTTTTAATTTATCACTAATTCACATTCGTCGTCCCAGATTGACATCTAGCAATGTGTCAGGGCAATACATGTGACGGGAAATGTCATGTAGTGTGACAAACCAAACTTGTTCGTTTACCGTGAAACTATAATCCTTTCGTCAATATGATCCGATCAATTATGAGATATGGATATGTGTCAATCTCGTTTATCGATCATATCTTTTATCCTACTGTTAAGTCAATGTAAGTCGAAAACTCTTTTTCGACTTATGAGTTCACCTTGGCCAAGGATTTCATTATCAACTTAACTAGATAAAATATAGATCATAATCTCTTACTATCTAAGAGTGACGAATCCTCTATTGATCATTCACAACCTTCATATGATTCTTGACATACCCGAACGATGCCGTATTAGCGACTCTTGGCAGAGCAACATCCAACATCACCAAAGTATGACTATCCTCATATAAGGTACTATGATGACCTCAAGTCAAAGGACCAATTCCACTACCGAACGTTAGAGATTAACCACTAACACTCAGATAGTTATCCATGTGGAATCTCCCAGTGGGTCTCCAATGTTTTGTTCTATAACAAAACATCCACGTGTTCATTCAAGTGTCACCACACTTTAGCTTGTGAGATCAGCTACTTACTTCACAAGTAAAAATGACACACGTGATGGTCTATCCGTAATAACGATATCCGTATCTCGTTATTACTTCGACCACGGACGATTTAAGATTCAGTCATATGTAATTTGTATCTCACAATCACAACTCCTTGTGATTAACAAATCACCAAGACTTGAATCTACGGATTCTATTATTTAATTTATTAGAATATAAATTCAATTAAATAATAAATATTGCCATATAATATGTATTGATTATATATATTTTTAAAGTGTTTATGTCCCAAGTTGATTGGACCTAGGGCATAACACTTACAATCCCTTCACTTTTAAAAAATTACACAAACATAATCAAGGATCTAAAAATTTGAGGACGCACAAACTGATGCATAATCTCAACACTCAAAGGAAGCCAAGTGATAGTGGCAACATACAACAACGTTTCTTATTTTAAATTTTAAATAACTCATGCTTCCTACTAGATTAATGACAATTTCAGAGATATCATCCCTTTTAAAAAATTACACAAACTTTCCTTATTTCAAGCTTTGATTAATTCATACATCTCCTGAAGTGTGTGACAATTCTTCTATTTTCAAAATTACACGAATTCCTCCTTTTCAAGTTTTGAAGCATTTTTCTTTCACGTGCTAACATAAACAATAGTGGTAAAGCTGAAAATACTCTTGCGAACATTCTTCCATCTTGTGGCTCCTTTAATAGTAATGCAATATGTAGATTTAAGTAGATGTTTCAAAAAAAAAAAAAAAAAAACCCGAAATAGAAGCTGATTTTGGGCCAAAAACAATAATAACAACAATTATTACAAGTTGATTAGGTATTTGTTTTCTGAATTAATGAGAATGGATGGTATATATGGTAAAAGTAAAAATCGTCTATCCTATTTAGTATTTTGTGAAAGTTTTTCTTAATTATCATGAATTATGAAGGTTAATGTATGTAGTTTCTTATATTGACCTTACAGAAAAAATTAATGCAAAAGAGAAAGAAACATACTTACTTTACCCAAAGAGTTAGATCGAGAAGAGAACTAGAGAATTTTGAAAAACATAAAATCGAAGTAATCCTCTTAGAAAATCTTTTTCAAACTATAAATTTGAGAACTCTATTCCTAATACAAGCACTTTGATGTTTCATACATACATTTGACTATGACATTTAGATATACTCAGATACATTCATGGAAGCAGATAAATAAGCATACCTATATTCTTTAAGATTATATCCATCTATCTGTCTATATCGAGTCGAGTTCATGTTTAAAATAACATTTATATATTGTTTATTCATATTTAATCGATGTGAAGATTTTTTGTACACCAACCTTGATCGAAGTGCTCTTTTAGCTTGTGGTTTTCTGATGATCGTGTCCAGAATTAAAGTTCTATACTAAAAAGCCAACCTCGTAAAAATGAGTAATTTCAATCCTTAAGAATCATCTATTATTTTCATATTTAATCAAAGTAGGTTATTCGCCTGACATTATGAAAACATGAGTAAAATATTGATAAAGTAGCGTCAGCTTGTGCACTGGTACTCGTACTAACAAAAATTGGTAGATAGAAGCAAGAATAAATTATTAACCAAGATTATCTAAAGCGCAAAAAAGAATTATTTTTCTATTTTACGGAAACAACTCAAACCAGGAAAAAAAAAAGACTGAAAATCTTTTTGCAGTTGCAATCCTTGCAAAGAAGGTTAACGAGATGATAAAATGTTAATTCGAACAAGTTCTTAAATCTTTTATATGTGCTACAATTAGGAAATAGATTAATGGTCGTGGAATACATGATTGTTATTATCTTTGGATAATATGTGATTATTATTGTTGAATATGAACTGTAATTTCAACAATTTGTTCACTAGCAAAAAGATGAGTGATCCAAACTAGATTTAAGAAAAAGAAATTCATGGGTTATGGATTATTATCCGTGGTAAAAATTATGGTGAATATGAAAGTTTAAAGAAGATATTAGGCTGCCGTTTAAACTATAATACTCGTCCGCCAATCAAATAATAAAGAACAATGCTTTTTGCCAGAAGCCACTGCAAGCCAGTTAAAGAATGAGCCGATAGACCTTGGCTTGGTTAAGGAAACCCACCGGAGGGTGCCATAGCAAAAGAAGGAGCTAATGACTTATACCACGTTTCAATTGCAAAGGTTTCCCAATCTCCGTTATATAATTATCATTTCTACAGTACAGACTTAGCCACATTCCCGGAAACGGTGTGAAAACAAAGATTAATGGCAATGACAAGAAGTAGTAACAAGCCATGCGCTATGGTAAAATCAAGCAGAGAACCTGGGAATGGAGGAGTTGTGCTCACCACATGGGCACCATAGTTTTTACTCTTTTTTTGTCTTTTTTTTTTTCCCACTCAGCAAATAGTTAAACGTCTCTCTCTCTCTCGCACACACACACACACATAACACTGTAACGACCACATACTTTCCCTTACAACTTACAAGCCCTTTCACTCGGGTCCTACTCCACACATCATTACCATTATGTTCACTTGGGATTTAGCCGAACATGGATTTCTTTCGTGTTCGTAGGCATTTCGAACCTAAGACCTCCTTAAGCCTCCAAAGTCAATAGTAAGTATGAGTAATGATGCACAGAATAACAGAATAGCCCCGAGTGAAAGGGCTTGTAGAGAAAAGTTATGTAGAGAGAGAGAAAGAAGAGCTATATAAAGGTCTTATTTGATGGGGTCCAGTCTTGATTAAAAAGTGGAAAATGGGGACATGGTGAGCTGCCTCCAATATCTTCAGTTTCGTTTTCAAGGGTTCAGCACCAGGCACCTGCATGTTCTCTCTAAACCAAATTCATCTATTACAATACCAGCATTTAATGCCTCATTCCCCCCTTCTCACTACATATATGCATCAAAATCCTATTCTCTCAAACTCACAATCCCACCTTACTATTCTCTGAATCACAAGATAATTAATCTCTCAACTACTATGTCTTCTCTTGTTTATTTTCTTCTGTATATTTATTATTTGCATGCATGCACAGGCCGACCACTTGCAGTTTTTGATCAAGAAAACAGCAGTCAAATTCAGCTTTCTGGAAAGGTTAGTTTTATATGCTTATTTGTACATAAGTTTGTTGGAGATGAGAATCAGTGCATCTAGATATCCCAACTAGCTCGTCACACCTCTATGGGCATATGGCACCTTCATCATATATTTACTCATCCCAATATTTTATTAACAATATTAAAATTGAATAGTACATCAAAGTGGGAGCAAAGTAAAACATCGACGAAACCTATAATTAGGCAAGCTATATATCGGAAGAAGATGCCAACCACCAAGTAGGAGATGAACGCTAGGAGTCTATGCTCCTTTTTTGCCCCCATTTCTTAGAATTCATTCTTTTTCCAGACTCATTATAAACTACACATTTCATAAAATTCACAATTTTTATCAACTTTAAAATTACATTTCAACAATTATCGAAATCTATTAAAAATATAATTTTTATCCAAACCAGGCAAGGGGCTATATAATATCGTATTTCATTTTGCAGGATATGAAGACTCCAGGGGAAGAGAAAATTGTGGTGCAAGGCAATTTCAGGGTTGAATATGGTGAAAAGACAATTCATGGTGCAAATTCTATGAAGCTAAAGAATCAGAAGGCCTACATAGTTAAAGGAAGCTGAAGACATCAAAGGTTGCCACTTGCCAACAAGATAATCTTTCATTTATTTATTCATAAGCTAGAAGAGTATTTGTTTGAATATTTTGATCTCTATGCTCAGTTTGCACTGCAGGGAGTGTTCCACCTTGAAGTGGACAATAATAGTGAAGGAAAGTAAAATCTAAATAAATAAACTTGTATCCTATTTATTTTATGAAATTATGTAAGACCTTTGATAAAAATTTATTATTATCCTTGCACACCAGCCTAGCTAGTTGATGATTTGCTATATGTCGTGTTTTTTTTCCTTTCAATCATTCAAATTGCCTCCTGCGTACCATTTTTTCCCCCAAGTTTGCAATTTTTTATTTCTCAAAATTGGATAACTTTACAGGCAACGAAGTTAAGATGACACATTTTGGGAAGATTTTTGAGGACATTGCTGAAAAAAAAGGTACATCCTTTAAACTCTTAGCAATGCTAGGGATAAAATTTATGTACAAAATGGTCCCACCGGTGGGTCATCATTAAGTAAATAAATTATGTACAATAAGAATAATCCTTAGAGTCTTTGGCCAATACATGCTTTGTAGCGTGTACTTGCATGCATGCACGGTGCAATTACTAAATGAAACAAATATAAATACAAGCTTAGGAGGACCATAAGTGATAATCCCTTACCTCAAATCACCGAAAATATTGAACATAAAACTAAACCAGTAAAGAAAATTCAGAATAAGAGTGACTGGAACCGCAGTGTGAGCTAGTTTTTGGGCTCATTAGAACTTAGAAATTATGTGTTTGCAGGAATGGAAGAGAGAAGGGCGATTGACACTGGAATCTCCCTCGAAGAAAGCCAAGAAAAATACGATATTCAAGAAAAGTGATACTATAGTGGACAGAGTGGTGATGGACTACGCACAACCACGTCGTAAACCACCTATTCATAACGAAGAACCCTAGATTCAAGTTCAACCTTAATTTCTCCAATTTTTTCGATTTTGTTAATTTCAGACTTCTGATCTTTTCACTTTTCTTGATAAAGGGTAATAAATAGGAATCTCAGCTGCGGTAGCTAATGACACTATTTGATACTAGAATTAGTAATCGATAAAGATTTTAACTTTTTATTAATTTTTGTACAAATTCAATACAAATGTGCTTATAAAATTACAGAAATTAAATATCTATTACAAGTTGCAGCTGTTTGAATTAATTTGCGTGAATTCATGTGAAAAATATCTATTACGAGTCTTTCACGCACATGAAATTAAATATCTATTACAAGTCTTTCAATGCGATGAATTGGTGGTGGATGGTCGATGGTCTCCCATTATATGCATGGTGTGTTTTTTTCTGTAATAAATATGTTGTGAATAAAGAAATATACAAACGTTACGTTGGGCCATAGACATAAATGATGATGTTATTCATTTCTTCGTAATGCAGACACTTGTGTTCTCAGTTCCTGCGCTTTCAGTTAATTGTGCCAACTACACCGAGCATCAATTAAAAACGAATTCGTAAAAAATGCTTCTTTTCTAAGAAAATAAATAAATAAAGATTATCATGAATAGACCATTCGATTCGAAGTAGTAGATAAATAAAATAAAATAAAAATCATGTAAATTGAACAAGAGAATCCCATGTAATTAGAATTTGTTTGATATATGAATTAGTGAGTGAATTGTCAAAAGTCATGTAAATACCAGATGCCTTAGTCTACGCTTAATTCACCAAAAATCAAGGCAATCAACAACCGCTACAGTTAATAATGAATGGATTTGCAAAATCGATAAATTCTGAAATCTTGATCCCCAGTTTAAGATCAATCTCTCCACCTCCCAACCAGAAGAAATCTGGGATCAGCTTCACTATTGCTTCGTCCAAAATAACCTGCCAAAACCATATTTTATTTACTGTGATAACAAAGGACAGTGAGAGAGAATAACAGCCATGCTTAGAAACGCACGCGTCACATTTTTCAATTGCCATGATTCAGTTCGTTCTTAGAAATATATGTGTAAATTTTGAAGAATCATACCAAGATACTTTAATTGCACTTTTTTGCATTTTTGCAAATACACATTTAATCTCTCTGTCCTCTTCCATGATAGTTGAGGTTTGACATGAGTGAGCAACAAATGTGTTCAATCATCAATCAATTGTCAATGCTAATACATTAGGATCAGTTTAACAGCCATCGGTTGGACAATCAATTCGCAATTATGAAGTTTGATGGACCACTTCCTGTATGTTTTTGATATTCAAATTCCCATTTTTTTGTTAAAACTTGTTCGTTATTCCATTACTTCAAAGCAAAACGAGATAGGAAAATAATGTAATTATCCTTTCAAGTGACTAGCCATTTTCTGTGAGAAGAAAGAGATTGGCAGTACATATGATCAACACGGTGGACCTCAATAGTGGACACAGAAATTCCAAGCTGCAGTTATAGGGTAAATTATATTTCCGACAGTTCAGATATTTTGGGACAGTGGCAAAAAATCCAACTGGCAGAATTAAATTGGTAAGAGTGACGTTAAATAACCACACACACCAAATGTTCCAATTTTACATCTAAAAGAAGGAATGGGGGGGCCTCTGTGTATGCCCTGGCACAACCAGCTTTTGACTGAGAGGAGAGATAGTTGTCTAACTCAAGTGATCAAATCTCAGGGCCCTATTTGCTCAAGTGAAACAGAGCAGCTGAAGGGAACAACATTGTACTGCCTGAATAACATTGATTATATGCATGCATATTGCGTCGCTGAAGCAGCATCACCATCAGTTAGACAGCTTTCTGCTACTATTATAGTTTTAAGGCATTCATGCAATTGTCTTGTTGGTTGGCTTAATTACGCTATAAGGGCTTGTAGCTAAAAGTCGTCTTAATAGTTTTTCTCTTCCTCTACCCTTCATTACAATCCATTCTCTCCCTGGTGGGTCAAGCTATTTAACACTCTCCCTTTGGTCAAGATTCATTAAGTCCAGCCTGCCTTTCAAAAGCTTTAAATCAATTTGGCAAGTTTTAACCAACAAAAGGTCTGTAGAGGCTTTCTTTAAGCTCTAAATTAGAAATTTTGCACTTCTAATCCAAAAGATTGGCTGGTCCTAGATTTAACTAACAGCAGTCAGCAAGTAAACAATACAGAACAGAAAGTTAGAATTGAGACCACAGCATCACCATAGCCTCAAAATCTGTAGAAAGCGAACTGGAACTATTCCCCATGCTAGTGAAAAAATAAATAATAAAAGCTCAGTCCCCTTCCAAAAAATAGAAGATATATTACCGGAATATCTGTTTTCATGCCAATACATGTTACTCCATTGTGCTCATAACCAGTTAATTTTACTGATGTTTCCTCTGGAGCAAGCCTCACTGCAAAAATTTTGGACGTCATAAACTAGAAAGAAGGAACTAAGGAGCATATGATGGGGATGGGAGAAATCTGTAGTTAGAGCTCATATAAGACAAGATTATCAATAATAGAAATTGGCAAATGATATAGCGAGAACATGTCATAGATTTAAACATAGATTGGCAACTGATATAGTGAGAGCATGTCATAGATCTCAAGTAGGTCATGCGAATGTATCCTTTTAGGAATATGAAATTTGATGCCACTTTCTTTTTCTTCGAAAAAAGTATAAGAGCTTGTTTGGTGGTACAGATTTTTCCAAGTAAAAAGTGATTTTTTTTGGAGAATGAGTGGTTAAAAAGTGGAGGAAAAGTTGTGGGTTTCATAGAATGTGTGGTAGAAAAATGATTTTATAAAAACATATGCCAAACAAGCTCAAAATAACAAAAGAGAGGAAAACATGGTAACCCAATTGTATCAAATTATAATTTTAGGTTCACACTCTTCAAAAGTAAATTTTCGGCTATATTTTCTAGTGAATAATATTTTTGGTAGGACAAAAATAACGTGAAGTTCTTAAATAGGCATATTAAGTGCTTATTTGATAGTATTTTTAAGCGTTGATAAGTTGTGGGTCCTACAAAATGAACGGATAATAAGAAGGTAATGAGTTGTGAATCCTAATAAATGTGTGTTGACCAGCTTATATTATTATTTAAGCTTTGCCAAGCAGGCTCTTAAAAACCAACCATAATCAACAACCAAAAGGCATGATTTTTCCTTTTCTCCTATTGTGAAATTGATTAATCAATGCTTCCAAAAATCTTTTGAATTTCAGAGGCATTGCATATGACAAACAATCCAGCTGCAATATATGATCGTAAAGATCATCCTAATTTAATAAACATGAAAGCTCAAAAGGACGTTTTATTTGATGAATTATCATCCTTGTCCCAAACTCAAGGACAAAAAAATCTGCGGTCCCAGTTTCCGAACCACTACTTCACAATAACACCAGCAACAATAGAATAATGAAACAAACAATTCGTGTCAAGAAGTTAGAAACCCGCCAGATATAATTTTGAAAATCTCTCTTTTTTCCCTAGCTTACTCTAGTAAAGCGAGCTGGACTGCAATTAGATTAGATTCTTTATGTTTAGATCCATAGCGCTAAAACTTCCATGATGAAGGATGATTGTGAAGTATATGAAGCACGATTATTATGTGAAAACTTTGCAAATTTTTTAGGTCAGTTGAAGTCTTTACTAATGTGGAAGTGACATAAAAACTAAAGAGTGTTTCAATGTTCATATAAGGCTATGCCTTTAGTCAGTCAAACATATAAAAGGTAGGGTAGAACTCGAAACCAGGTTCATCTATTGAGCATGATATAAAAGTAGAGGATCAAATCTATGCCTTACTATACGTAAAAAAGATAATTCATTAGATTATATTAAGCTTGACAATACCTTGGCAAACTCGGAAGCTTTGTTGAAAAACTATTTCAAGCTGTATTATAGGATTTCTCCAAGATTTTATATCATTTTAAAGTCTTTCTACCCCCACCCCTCCACCCCCAACCCAACACACACGCGCGCCACAAAAGAGATGCTACTGTTTTGGTAATGTAAACAGCTAAATTCAGAAGGTGTAATTGCAAACTTACTGTTGAATTTCTTCTTTGATATCTTTCCATCATTGAGAGTATACAAAAAGTTCTTGACAGCCTCAGCATTAAATCGAGCAGTATACTGCAATCAAAAAGGTGTTCAATTGTGTGTGTGTGTAGCCCCTTTTGATGGCCATTGTATAAAAATGATGTTTCAAATAGTGATTTATTTATTTTTTTTTTTTTTTGGGAGAATGTGGTTAAAATGGGAAATTTTTTTGGATTTACATGCAAAATATTTTATTGTTTAAATGTGTGATTGAAAATGAGTACGAGAAATAAATCATTTTGTTTTAAAGGGAGTCAAACAGGGGCTAGGGATCAAATGCAACTATACAAATTAAATAATATTTAAGGTACCTGTACGACAACCACGTAGTACTTGGAATTGTTACGATCCCTACAATCAGTTATATTTGCTGGGGCTTGAGTATTTACCTATGTAAAACAAATGACTTTCAATCAAGAAAAGAACCTCGGATTGAAGATCAAATAAGTTATGTAATAAAGGAATAATAAATTTGGATGCAAGCACTGGTATAAAATATTCCTTTTTGTGTTCAGAATGTTTATGATTTTATCTCTCATTGCTCCAAAATCATTATGGGCCAAAATGAGCCAAAGGAAAGACCTAGAAAACCGCACAAGTTAAATTCAGCATCTGAGCTAAGCTGAATAGGTTAAATCACATCAGCATAATAGTTTTATCACTTAATGGGGTAAAATTGGTAGGGTCAAAAACAAGGGAAGAGAAATATAGGAGAATAAGGCAACATAACACACATCATATATAGTTTCATTAAGCGAGTTTATCCACATACTTAGTGCTACTTTAACCTAAACGAAGAATCTACAGTTTGTAAATAAAAATCTAACTGGCATATGATGTTTCCCATCCAAGTTAAATTGTCAAAAACTCATAATCCATAATAGGATAGTGGGAAAAGTAGAATTCTATTGAAAGAAGATTAATCTCTATGAACAACTCAGAGGCAATTGAAATTAGGTGTAAAATTTGTATACAATGTTTATGTTAGACCTGATACTATGATGCCAATACGTTATCTCAAGGTACGGGCACTTACTCTATATAGCCCTGGTTTCATATCTAAGTCCCATGTCCGTGTCCAATCCTTTGAAGAAGGCTGATCCCCATCATACACCATATGGACTTCAATACATCATTCATTCCTAGAAAGTTTTATGTAGTTTGTATGCTTGGATTTGTGGTTTATCTGATTTGTGTAGACATGGACTAAAATGTTTAAACTTGGAAGTTGTTGCTTATTATTCAATTTTAATTTCAATTTTCTTTTGTTTTAGTTTTTAATGTATAAAATCATTAATATCCTACAGTTTCAAGGTCTCAAGGATGGTGCGTACATTAGAGAGAACTTTACATTATATTTGATATCAATTGGTGTTCCAAACGTACATCACCCTCCATTTCTAATTCCTTCATTGATATTAAGGTCTGTTTCCTTTTAATTGTTTTCTATTAAGGAGTATATTATTCCTTTTCTTATGATTCATAATAAAAAGAGTTAAGAAGTAATGTCCTCTTTTATAAATCCTCGTTATTACGAAAGTCTTTTGATAAACTCCTTTAGAAATTGAATGATTTTCATTAAGATTTTAATAATAAAAAGTAATTTGAGTAATAAAACTGATAATAAAAACAAGATATTTTAGTTATATTTTTGACTAGTAGAAAAGAATTAATCAATATGCTAGATTGTATTGAACTCTGAACGGAGCTCCGAAGGCTTTTCTTGTTAATCTTTGCTTCTCTCTTCTTGCTACTCGTCTGAATCCCGGAGGCTATTAACCGTTAATGGGAGACAACCCTTGTGAAGGTAGGATTGGTTCGTACGCATCGTAAAAATGTTTCATGGCGAGATGCCATTCGAACTAGTGGTCCATTACCCGAGGAGAAGATACGATTTCTATGCGGCATATCGAGGACCAGACGCACCGACTTGCCCAAGCTCATCGCATCCCACCAAGAGTGGTAACAGAAATTGCACCCATAGAAGTTGAGACAAACTCATAGAAAGATCCCAAGGAGGAATTCGAGGAAGACCTTATTGTGAGCATAGGCCATAATTTCTAGCAGAAGATGGGGGTCTTTTAGGTCTTGCCTTGTTATTTGAATTATGATTATCGCTGTGATTGGCAAATTGTATCCCAACTACTATTGATCATCTATTTCTTAATTTAATAAAAGTATCTTCTATTTTTGAGTTTAATGGATGTTCAATGAGTGTTAATCAAATTCTTATTCTCTTTTACCAAGCGAAGTGAAGGCAGCAAGAGCTAGTAATGCTAGGACCTGCAACAACAACAACAACAACAACAGATACCAATTACCCAACAATTCCTTGTTATGATGGAAGAAATGGGCCAAGCTACAACGTTGCCCTCTGGAGAGAGGGGAAACAATTCTGCAACAGTGGTAGAGCAATTTCCTAAGTTACAACCACGACCTATGAAGGTGGTACAACCCCAAAACTAGCAGGAGAGTGGATCAGAGATGTAGAGAGGATCTTTGAACTTATTGCCTGCCCTGAGCCACAATAAGTGACTGTAAAATTCATGCTCAAAAATTGTATGAGGCATTGGTGGGAAATGACTAAAAGGTCCAAAGCACCTGGTTCAAGGCTGATCATGGCACAGTTCAAGGAATTATTCCTTCAAACTTCCCTACCAACAGACGTAACCATAAGGAGGCAAAGCTTGTAAACTGAAGCAGGCTCCATGACATTAGCAGAATAGGAAAGGAAATTTGAGGAATTGCTTGCTTTGCCTACTCCTAGACAACACTGAGGACAGAAGGCTCGAACAGGCCTGCGTGACGACCTTAGACACGTAGTTGTGACCTCTGAGTCAGGAAGCTACCACGGAGTACTAGCAAATGCCCCAACTAGCAAACTTCCATGAAAACACAATTAGTACTGACAAGTTGCATGCTAGACAGCCTGATAAATGCAAATGAGAGAATAACAAACAGCCTGATAAATGCAAATGAGAGAATAACAAACCTAATAGCAAGCAGAATTTCGACTAAGAGGCACTTCCAGTGGAAGTTAGCAAAAATACTTTAATTCCACCAATGTAGGGTGATAATTATACAAGGTATATTAAACATGGATGACAAATCAGATAAGGATGCTAACGTGGAGGGCATGCCATAAGACCCCACACGTCTAATTAAACCAAATCCTCAAACTTGACCAGGGACTCAGACGTCTAACTGAACTCTTTCTTATAGACCAGACTCAATGGAATATCATGATCAAGTCAACCATTAGCCTCTTCAACACGTGGATGAACAGCCCCCGTGGTAACCCCTCTACAAAACGGAAGTAGTGGTTACATGAGAACGTACCACCATCAGCTATATGATCCCCTATGATATGGTGCCCAACTTACAAACATGCATGTCAGCACTGCTAGTAAATATTATGTCAATTACACTTACAACATTAAACTTCCCCCATATAAATTTTCTTCTAACTGCATCCTTGAAGTCCAAGAGGTTAGGCACCACTCTAGTGTCTAACTGTAATCAGGCGAACAGTCCATGTTATCAAGATTAGATTCTGACATCTTCAAGGACTTCAACCATTAATCTGTTCAAGACTGTACTATCCAGACAAGATACATTTAACTAACTTAAGACCTCTCCGATTGAAGTCCACAAAGATTTGCAAATATTCTCCCTTGAATTCATCTTACAAAAATCAGGTCCAGCTGTTCAACTGCCCACACCCAAAATCACTCATGTAATTTGTTTCCTCTATAAAGTTAGGAACTTTATTCATCAAAAAGTAGATGGGAGTAAAAAGAGTATCCAATCCTGCTTAAAAGAGCAAAGTTGCATACAGGTAGACATTTTTTACTAATTAATTAACTTGTGATTTCATTAATCTCAGGGCTAATTCATTTCCCTGTAATTTCACTGAAGTATTACGTTAAAAGAAAAGAATTGGGAGCGGAAGGAGAAAGAATGTACCAGGACAATGCTCTTACAGAGATGATGAATGGAGGCGGCATCGAGGACGTCACGGCGGGCCTCGAGAGTCCAGGTGTAGTAATCGGAAGGGACACGCTTAAATGAGAAGTCCTTGACACCGCTGGAGCGGAGAATGGCAGAGAGGCGGCCTTCGGTGGTGGAGTTATCGGCGGACGCGGCAGAGATGGATACAGATTGGGAGAAGCGTTGAGGTAAATACAAGAGTTCAAGGTCCGAAATGCGTTGGAGGATTCGAGTTTGGATTCTCTCAAGATCCGCCAGCGCCTCCTCCATTGTTGTCTACAGCTCCGAATTTATCTTCGTCTCGGATTTTTTGATAATTCTTGATGCCAATGCACGTTGAAATTGTTTCCAACAATTTCCTAAGTCCCTCCAAATTTTTTTTTCTTTTTTTTGGGATTTGTTTTTGGTACCATGATTTTTTTGAGAATATTTGGTTCATAAATAGTAAAATAAAAAAATTAAGCACCTGTTTGGTGCACATTATCAATCTAAGAATGCATTTTTTTGGTTGATGTGACGGGGAATATGAGGTTGAAAAGAATGAAATGTTATTGATATGATGTAAATTTTTTTTTTTTAAGAATGTGTGATTCAAAATGAGTAGAAGAATGATAATGAAAAAAATAATGTGGTTCGAGGCTAAAATTATTTTACGAGAAAATTTGAAATTTAAAATGAGTTTTCGAAAAATAAATTTTTAAAAAATGGAGCTCAAATGTTACATAAAATTTCAAAATTTATCACATCAATTTGATGAATTTTCACATATTTTTTAAAACAAAAATGATTTTAAAAATAAAAAAGCTATATGATTGAAAAATAAAACATAAAATTAGATTCTCATAATTAAAAATTATTAAAATTTTAATTTTTATTCAAATCAAATATGGCTTAGAAGTAGATATTTGTAATCAAACATAGTTTGACCGGAGAAAATGTCTTAGAAACCCAACAAAGATCTTTGTGTTTTCCGATCTTTGAATTCTATAACTCGCCCATGGTATTAGCATAAAGAAATTTGCAATCTAGGGGCCTTTTAATGTAAAGTTGCCAGTTTTGACATTATAAAATCTCATGATCATTACTCATAATCTATGTCATCTGCCATTAATTATTGAGTTTAGATTTGGGTTGTTCATTTGAAATAAAGAATTTTTTTAAGAATTAAGTCACTTTTAACAAAAGAAAGAATTGCTCACCTACTTGATAGATGCAATGTTTTACAGTAGATAATTGGATGTAAAAATTGATTGTTTTTAAAATAATCTAATGATAAAATATCATGTGACATTATGATAAAGGAATAGGCAAAAATTTCTAACGATGTAACATAATTGTTTGTTTAAAAAGGATTCGAGAAATTCAAAATGAAAAACAATAGAATAATTACTTTTTAGATGGTATTATCACGAGATTTTCCTCACATTTTATTCATCGTCCTTCTTACTTTTATTTGAGAATTTTGTGCAAATCTCTCTTCATCCGCCCTACTTCTTTGCCGTGAGAGCCACATACATGGATACACGAAGCGGATACAAATATTGACATGATATGACATAGATATATCGTCGACGTTTTTTTTTAAATAAATACATCTTCATCACATAGAATTAAATTCTATAAAATTTCACATGCATATATTTATCTTTATTTTAGCCCCTGTTTGATTCACATTAAATTTTTCATTCTTATTCTTCTACTCATTTTTAACCACATATTCTTCAATAAAATAATATTTTTCATCATATCAATACTTTTTCCTTCTTTTTTAACTACACATTCTACATCAATTTACTATTCTAAAATACATTTTTCCAAAATAATGTGTATCAAACACACCCCTTATCTTGTTTTAATATAGGACCCGGTATATGGTATGTCAATACTTGCTTTAGAAGTGCCCTTAAAGTATCACTCGCGACAGGAAATTAAAACATATAGGATATGGCATGTGACTAGTTGAATTCATGTTTTGAAGTCTTCAAGAAGTATTACCGTCCTTGTGCGCTTTTTCTATCTTTGTGTCCCGATCCTCTACTACTTGAGAGCCTCGAGAGGATTGAGTACTAGGGATGCAAGAAGTGGTGGTTGATGATGACTTGTTTAGGTGAAGTAATACAATTTAAGGACATTAAATCACACGAGAAGTGATAGGTGATAACGTTCAAGAAGCTCTTCAAACACAATATACTCTTTATTTTAAAGAGTCAATCCTTAAAATTATGTTGAAAGAGATTCTTCAAATTAATATTTTAAAATAGAGAGCGAGTTTGACTTTTCAAATTTATCATATATTTTAAATAGTCAATCCTTAAAGTTGTGTTTCAAAAGACTCTTTAAATTTGAATTGTGTAAACAAAATAGAGATTTTGATTTTATTTTATACTAAATTATCTAAGATCACGTTAAAAAGTGTTTGTATCAAATTATGGATGATTTTATTAGAATTCGAATCCGCCTATTGCTATTACTTCAATTCTCAATTACGTAGTTTAATCATATTCATGTGTTCTTGATAATCGATAAGCTAATGTATTTAACTTTATTTTTCAAGATAAATTAACTATGTTCTAATTACTACTCGAGTCTATTTCTAGCCCAAACTCGAATGATTAGAACGCATTAAATTTCAAATTATTAATATGATTGCATGCATGATAAATATTATTCTTAACATTTTTTTCACATATGTTAATTTTGTTGCGTTCTAAACTTATTATGAGTCTCTCAACACTACAACAAATAACTAAGGGGCCGTTCTCTTTGTGTTTCAGTTTTGTATTTTGAGTTTTGAATTCATTTTGAGTTTTGTGTTTTGGGGGTGTATTTTGAGATTCTTAAAAATGTATTCTTTTTTACATTTTCAAAAATTGTTTTCGAAAATAAAAAAATGAAAACCTGTTCTCTCTCTCATCTTCTCTCTCTCTCTTTCTCTATGTCNACGATCAAAGAGAACGGCCCCTAATTATTTAATTGATGGTCAAACAATTAAAAAATGCAATGAGTATGCAAAATAAATCAAGAAATGCAAAAAAATGTTGAACGACTAATCTCAAATTAAAACAAATAAACAATATGGTTCATTTTCATCCAATAAAAACGGATATAGCTTAACATGTTAATATATAAATCACAAGAACAATAATAGAAAAATATCATCATGATCATGAAATAATTCAAAAGATGTCGATCTTCAAGTCCAATGTCGAATTCATTAAAATCTTGATATAATTGAGATTCAATTCTTTATTAGGGCTTGATTTTCTCTCTCAAAATATAGTAATTGGACCATTGTTCTTGATGATTTTGACGATAATATTTTGTATGAAGAGGAAAGAGAGGGTTTATTCAACGTGTAACTCTTATTTTGTTTTTATAAGAACTAAAAAATAGGTCAAAATCTTGTTCATTTTAGATTTCAAAAGAGTTTGAATTGCGAAAGAAAACTGTTGATTCATCTACGAAAATGGCCAGCGCGTGCCGTAGAGCCAAGTGGCTTTCGAGTTGGAAAAACAATGCCTCATGCGCATGCTAGTTCGTGGAATTTGTCCCTCGGCAACTTTCAGTATTTTGATCATAACTTTCTTTCCCGATATCTATTTAAGATGATTATAAGTGGGTTGAAAAGATAATTCAAAAAGATACAATTCTTCTAGCAATACAATTTTTCAATTCGAACCTACTATCCGAAAAATGGGTTTCAAGTTGAAGCAAAAAATTTAGAGCATAAGTTTTTTGACTGAAAATTGATTTGTGAAAATACTTCAATTATATTTCACCAATTTGACCTCCAATTGTATCCAATTGATCCTATATGATCTTCAATCATCGTTTTGTGGTTCGAATCAACTATTGAATGTTTAGACTTTGGTCCCCAAACTTTGAATTTCATTTGTTTTTGCCCCCTTTTTTCGCTCATTTCTTCTAATTCCACCAATTTGTATTAAGTTCAACACAACAAACATAATTAATCTATAAAATCATCCAAATCACTACCAAATACTCTAATTTAAAGACCTAGATAAGTTGACAAAATATACTTATCAGTGGGGTCCCTAATCTTTGTGATGAGTGCAAATAGGATCGACCTTTCAAAACTTGGCGCGTCGTTTTCAACATTTCACAAGTATAACAGAGGAGTTCTTTCTGTGCAAAATCTGTCCATACTAATGTTGAAATGGCATGTGCAAGTGCAATTTATGTCATGTACATTTTTTAACAAAATAGCAATTAAATGTACCTTGTAAAAGGTGTTCAATATGTATTGCTCATAGTTATGAACAATGATGATAAAAAAATTTAGCAAAAAAAACTTTTTGACTTTAAAAATTATTTTGGATTTTTTAATATGAGAGATCGAGGATACAAGTTTATCCAAAGAGTTGAGAAAATAATGTTTCCATCAAGAATATAATTCTTCCGATGAAGTTCTTGGATTGTGGATGACATTGAAAGAGTCACCGGTTCTACATCCTTCTTCCTTTATGGTGATGAACAACTTTAGTTGGTGGCGGCAAGGAAAAGAATAATGATATGTTGGAGTGATGTGTAAGAATGAGGCACAACGTAAAACAAAAAATTAGCAAGGAAAATGGAGCTATAGAGAATCAACTCTCTCACAACACCTGCCCAACACAACGAATAATAATGAATTTGAGTTTTTGTAAAATTCTTTGTAGATTATAAGTTGTGGTTCTTTTTGAATAGAAAAGAGAGAAACATTATGAATTGTACAAAATGTGTAAATAAAAATGATGTTGAAATGTTTATAAATTTGAAGAAGTAATCGCAAACAAGTACTTTGGTGTTTGAGCATCATTTCAAAGTTTTCTTTTCCCACAAATATGAATTAACAATTTTTGGTTCCTTTTGAGAATTTTGGAGTTTGAACATTGAAGCATGGACACATTTGAACTATTGTAAATGTTGATAACCTTCCTTGCAATTTCCCATATATCCTAGTACAATGCACGTTCTTCACTCTCCTTGTCCCACCATATATATATATGAATAATTCTTCCCTCTCATCGCCAGTCAAAAGCTTTTCATTGAAATTATATTATTCTAAGAAGCCACACTAACCACCGTCGCCGCCGCCTGCAAATCTCTCTCAGTCACACATACACTCACAGATTATTCCTCAAGGTGCTAAAATGTCCATGCACAAGAGCACATCATCCTCTTCCCTAGGTCCCGGTGGCCTGGACTTAACTCAAGCCTTCTTCAAGCCCATTTCCAACGCCGATCCACCGTCCCCAACCAAGCGCCACACCAAAATCACCGTCGTCGGAGTTGGCAACGTCGGCATGGCTATCGCCCAGACTATCCTCACCCAAGATCTGGCCGACGAACTCGCCCTAGTCGACGCCAAGGCCGACAAACTCAGAGGCGAAATGCTCGACCTCCAGCACGCCGCCGCCTTCCTCCCCCGAACCAAAATCCAAGCCTCCCCCGACTACGATATCACCGCCGGCTCCGACCTCTGCATCATCACCGCCGGAGCTCGCCAGATACCGGGCGAGAGCAGGCTCAATCTTGTACAAAGAAATCTCTCCTTGTTCAAATCTATTGTGCCGCCGCTGGCTAAGTACTCGCCGGAATCTATACTGCTGATAGTTTCTAACCCCGTCGATGTGTTGACTTACGTGGCCTGGAAGCTATCCGGGTTCCCGGTGAATAGGGTTATCGGCTCGGGCACCAACTTGGATTCGTCCCGATTTCGGTTCTTGATCGCCGATCATCTTGATGTCAATGCACAGGACGTGCAGGTGAGTTTCTAATAATCCCTTATTTTCGATATAATCACTTATTGTTTACTCAAGTTACGATTTTCTATGCACTGATTGCTGTGAAATATTAGTCACTTTTTTGTCACTTTATATTCAAGTTTTAGAGTTTGAGTTTGATGATGATGATAATAATAATAACTATGCTTGTCGAGATAGTAGTACTAGACACTGGATAGTGGTTGCTGCGAAGCATGCGCTTTAGTCTCTTTGCTTATGGAAAGATTATGGAAATATCTAAGTTCGTCTGTGTTCAGCTAAAAAAGTTAATAAAAATTTAAATTAAAGTCAACAATAAATTATACTTATACATTTAATTGGACGCACAACTTTTGTCAATTTTTAAACCACACGTTTCATTAACTTCTATCGGAATCTACTAAAAATCTTATTTTTAGCTAAACCAAATAATGGCTAAGGTAATTGATATTATGGTGTGTTTGATAGGATTTATTTTTTATGAAAAATGTCGTTTTTCCATCCCATTTCCTACTTTTAGGGTACTTGATTGGCATTTTTTTTCCATGAAAAATATTTTCTAAAAGTTGGTCATGTGATCGTGTTTTCCTAAAAAAACAAGGAAAATATTTTCTTTGTTGGGAATACATTTTTATTTTCTAGGCTATTCACACTTTCCAAAATTCAACTTTATGAAAAAGTACATTTTCTAGGTTGAAAATTAAGACAATGAAATACATTTAATTGAAAATTTTTATGCAAATAAATTCTAAGTAATTCAATTGTCCAGAACTTATTCTCTTTTCTTACAGTTCTATACTTGCAATCAAACACACCTTATTTCCTAATAAATTCCTGCTACGACTTAATAACGATAAATTCCTACATTAGTGAAGTGTTCGCTATCTACGACGCAATATTATGGGTGCACTATCCATGAATGAGTAATAAAGGGATGTGGAGTGTCTATCCCACAAGAATTGGTCTACTCGTGCTAAAGTAATTTATTTCTAGTTTGATTAAATTGCATGTGACAAACACGAATTGGTTGGATTGTTACTATTTAATTGAATGGCAGTTAGAAAAATGAAATCAAGTAAAGTGAATTTTTGGGAAACTCTAATTGAAAACATGTTGGGATTCATGATTTCATTTAATTGTCGTCCAATTAATTGTCAAAAAGCAATTTGATGTATTACCTACTTTATAATGATAGATCTAATCCTCTTAATTTAGTAATTACCTGTCTCGAGTGTCAAACTAGAGTTACTAGACCAAATTGATCGTATGAACCTACTATATTCCTATCAAAGTCTTTAAAAACATCTTCTCAAAATTATGGTATTTGTACTCTTGAATTGTTGCTCTAGAGTTTTGTCTTTGAAGTTCCAAAAATACCCACATGGACAAAAGGAAATTACTCGGGAAAAATGTTCCTTTTAATTCCAATTTTGACCTTGCTTTTCTGGTTTTTATTACTTGAACTTTCTAGAGCACCTCAAACATGCTTTTTTTTACCTTTTATTGTCAAGTTTACTAAACCTAGGGTCTCGACTCTGACTTTGCTTCAAATATCCAACTTCTTGTTTTGTTTTCTATTTTCATCAATGTAGCTCACTTTCGGGAATGAAGTCTAAAACATGAAAATGAACTCAAATAAATAATAAGAAGCACAAAATTCATGTAAGAGTCTATTAAGGGTAAGAATTACACTTTTCATTAAGGGTGCGTTTGATTACCAAGCCCTTATCTTTTTTATTCTCATTCTTCTACTCATTTTGAACCACATATTTTCAATAAAATAATATTTTCCATCACATCAATAACTTTTTCTTCTTTTTCAATCACATATTCTCCATCAATCTACTATTCCAAAATATATTCTTCCAAAATAATGTGGCCCAAACACCCCCCAATATTTTTTATGAAAATTTTTTTTTTCACTCAAATTCTTGCTTTTATCACAAATTTTTCAATAAAATAATATTTTTCATCACAACAATAACTTTTCCTTCTTTTTCAACCACACATTCTCCATCAATCTACTATTCCAAAATACATTCTTCCAAAATAATGTGGCCCAAACACACCCCAATATTTTTTATGGAAATTTTTTTTTTCACTCAAATTCTTGCTTTTGTGCTTTTTGATTGACATTTTTTTCATGAAAAACATTTTCATACTTTTGGTCACATGACCATATTTTTCTCAAAATTAAGTAAAAATATTTCTTTAGGGGAGAGTAGGATTTTATTTTCCTGAGAATTCACTAACTCTCTCTCATCTACTTATCAATAAAAAATGGATAAGTATAATATTTTCTAGGTCGAAAACTAAATCAATTAAACACATTTAATTAATAATTTTCATTCTTTTCATGTAAATTCTATGCTCGCAATCAAACGCACCCTAAGTATAAAATTAGTACTTAAAAAAAGTTTGAGCTACCTGCCTAACACGGTTGACCTTATAAGATGAATTTGTCTTAATAGTGTCATGGACTCATGGCAAGGTGTTGTTGCATTCTCATCTTGCTTAGCTTATATTCATATTTCGAGTTTTAATATCAGAGTCTCATGTGTGAAAAATAGCAAAGTTTCCCAAAGATTTTTTGACAATAGAGTGAGCTAATTTATTATGAAGTTTTCGTCGGCATGGGCGAATTTAGGCGGTGGCACAGAATTTTTTTTTTTTTATTTTCTTTCGTTTTGTAAATTTTAACCTTTTTTTTTTTCACCATGTGGAGTAGGGTTGTTTCTCGTTAAGAATGGGATTTAGTCTTTCAGATGGAATTTGAAGCCTATGTTTGGTCTCCATTTTTTTTTTCAAAACACATTTTTTCAATATTTATTTTCAACTACACATTCTCACATAAAGTAATTTGACACGTAAATCGAAAACTTTTCCTTATTTTTTAATCACGCATTCTCCAAAAAATCATTATTCCAAAATATATTTTTAACTAAGCATGGGGCTCAAACAAGGGTGAAATGTCTGATAGTTTAATAGATAGATAGACCAATTTTCATTCCGAATGGAAAGGTTCTTCTCTCCTAGATGTTAATTTTCTCTTACTCTCTTTCTTCCTTATAATACCTACTTTTTCTATCTACATTACCTTTGCATCCATGTTTGGTAAAACGTGAAAGAGGATGGATGATGATTAAAAATGTGCTAGAATGAAGGAAAGGAAATTAGGTAGCTTACTGTGAAAGTTCAGATCAAGGTTTTTAGGTTTCAAAATATAAGGAAAAGGAGAAGGAAAGGCGAACCTATGAAGTTCTAAAGAACTTTTTTGGATTTCAATATGGAAGAAAAGGAGGAAAGCAAACATATAAAGACTGAGCTATGAGCTTGTTTAATCCAACCTATTCACGCAAGGGAGACGAATATTTCAAATCACTGGTCCATATTAGTCACATTTGATGTGTCCGTCACCAAATCCACCATGATTCCTGTGAAGTAACCTTATTTCCCTTGCACTACCTATTCCTCTTCTCTGCTTCCTGAGGTAGTCAGTCCAATGAATCCACCACCTCCAACTTTTGTCGGAATCTGGATTTATCCCTCAACTCTACAGTAAACTAATTAAGCCTGTAGTTGAATCCACCACCTCCAACTTTTGGCGGAACAACATACGTGGGGTGCCCTGTCTTGAGAGTTCCTACTATTGCAAGTAGACCCGGTCGACTGGAGACAGTCCAATGAATTTATACATCAGCTAAATATGAAAAAGGCTAATTATTTTGTATCCAGTAGTGTGTAACTTCACGAGGATAAGAGTGCTAAGAAACATCTTATTAGTGAATAACTACATTTATTATGTTATTACTGATTTTTCATAACATATTTCAATGGTTGCGGAAGTATATGGTTTTTAATCTATTACTAACCAAAATTTTCCGTAACTCATAATTAGAAACAATAGTTTTCTGCATGTAATTTTCTAGTTATCTGAGTTGATTCTCTCTGAAATCTCATGGGGAACAGGATGAACAACTGAAGAATATTAAATCTTTTGCTAAATTAGATATGGATTTATATGATGACATTCATTTATGCTAACTACGAGCATACTTTTGGAATGAAAAAAGTGAATAGACTCATTCCCTTATCTTTATCACAAGGAAGGAATTATAACAATGATCCCCTTCACTTTAATGTTGGCATTTTATGTGCAACCAATCATTGGTGTTACTGTTTTACTTTTTCTGCTAGTTCTTCGCGTCAGCATCATTTGATAAAATCTGCCTATGTTATCTTCCTGAGGTTCATTATGTTCTATATCAGTTGTGACAAAGTATTCTGCTGATGAGAGGAGCAACATTTAATATTGAATGGCATTGTAATTTGGATCTTGCTACATGTACATCAAAATTTACATAAGAAATTACGTAATGTCATATAGCACTCTACAATTTGTCAGTTTAAAATACAATCACATTTTTCATCCAATTTTTTCCCAGCACATCATTTTTGGTAACCTCTTATGTACCATTTTGATGGATAAATAGCGAAATCCTTGTAATTTTAACGCATCTCTATGGTTACCCGAAGGATTACCATGAATATCTCCTTTCTTGATTTTTAAGTCATTCAAAGCTTGAAAATTTTAAAAACTTTCGCTAACAAGTGTGTTTGAGAAGTGTTTATAAATGATTTAAATTATAAATAGATAGAAATAGTGGTTGGTAAGTCGGTAGTAATGTGGGTTCCACGAAAGTGTGAACAAAAAGTATTTTGACCGATTATATACATTAACCAAACACTAGCATATGTTTGGGAGTTATTTATAAACAATTTAAATTATAAATAGTTAGGAATGAGTAGTGAATAAATGGTTAGGTTTTGTAGGTTTCACGGAATATATGGATAAAAAAGTGGTTTGATTGATTATAAATCGTAACCAATCATCGGCTTAATTTGTTTAATCAGTATGCTGTGCTAATTGCTATGATTTACTTGAATTTGTATTTATAGGCCTACATTGTCGGGGAGCATGGAGACAGTTCAGTGGCACTATGGTCGAGCATAAGCGTTGGAGGAGTGCCAGTTCTAAGCTTCTTAAAGAGGCAACAGATTGTTTATGAGAAGGAAACTTTAGAAAAAATCCACAAGGAAGTTGTGGAAGGCGCATACGAAGTGATTAGATTGAAAGGCTACACGTCATGGGCAATCGGGTACTCAGTGGCTAGCCTAGCTCGGACAATACTGAGAGACCAAAGAAAAATACACCCTGTCTCAGTCCTTGCGAAGGGATTCTATGATATTGATGGTGGCGATGTGTTCCTCAGCTTGCCAGCACGGCTTGGTAGGAGTGGAGTCTTGGGCGTGACCAATGTGCATCTTACGGACGAGGAAACACAACAGCTGAGGAAATCGGCCAAGGCAATTTTGGAGGTGCAAAGTGAGTTGGCAATTTGAAGAACAAAGTGAAAAGGAGACTTATATTTGAGTTGTAATACTGAGTATATTTTTCACTTTGTCAAGTTTGAATGTTTTTCATTTAATTTGCTGTCGAAATGCTATCCTTAATCAACAAACTTTTATTTCATTGTACTGCAAAATGAACAAAACTTTTGTTTCAATTGTACAACAAAATAAAAAACTTCGTTGATGAGAAAGATTTGTACATCATTACAATTCAAATCAAGGGGAAAAAACGAAAAAAAAAAAACGGGAAAACTAAATTTCACCTCTCTGAGTACTTCAGGCCTAGCTTTTGGTGGTCTTTAAGGTTGTGGTTGGGATACAGCTTGCCCTCTGGGCGGTGGCCTCCAGTTCATATTGGATAATTCGAAGCGATCGTGTTGCTGATATGAGCTGTTATCCAGCTTTCCTATTGCATCTCGGTGCACATCCATTCCTACATATTGTTGAAGTACAAGAACTGAATACGTTGATGCAAAATTCGATGACGCTGACAAATCTCCGAATGCCCTGAGCTCGGGACACTCACTCCAGTCTGTAAGCCCGGCCGTGAGAGGAGATATTATTCCCCGTCCCCTTCCTACTATGAATAGGTCATGAATGGGATCTATCGATCTTATTGCCGCCACTGTCTCTTCTCTGTGATTCACCTCCTTCTCGGTGTAGACTACTGAATCATCATTCTCAGTTTTTGCTCTGAACTCGTTGATGTAGTCCTCATCTAGCTGTTTGTATGTTACTACTGTCAGTATTTCACGCCCGCTTTAGGTATGATCCATAGCGTGTTCACCCGGGACGAAGCGCATGACAGTGAGATTGATTCGTGGATGCTCGCACATCCTCCAGGCATAGGCTAATGCTTCTTTATCATCCGGGCCGCCAAAGAAAATTACAACTATGTGGGAGTCTAACAATGTAAGGTGTCAGAGAGAGAAGCTCAACTTTAGTGAGGGAAACACTCACAAAGTTGCCCCTTGCATTTGTGAGCTCATTGATCTTTGTTCGATTTTACCTTCATTACTCGATAATTTCGAATCTTGCATTGTAGATTTTGATAAAATCTGTCCAGATTCAAAAAGTCATATTTTGAAGATTTCAAGTTTTTTGGAGCTGCCAATTTTGGCCAGAATAGTGGTCAGTTTTTTCTTGGGTGTTTTGAAGCTTCACTTTGGTCAGATTCAAAGCAGCCTTATTCCATTCATCCTGCCAGAATTTCAGAGCTTTGTTCATCCATTTATTCAGATTTTCGGCCAGCAGACTGGTGTTTTGTTCATACGGTTTACAGGTTTGTGGAATTTGTGTTTTTAGTTCGAACTCTACCTCCGTCCTCTTGGTAGTTTGTGAATTATTGAACAGGTTCCAGATTGGACTAAGCAATTCTAGTTCTTGTTCAAAGTTCTTCTCCCTTAGATTGGAAGGATTTGAATTTTAGTTTGCATCTTCTCTTCCATAATCCTGTTTTCAGCAAGCAGTTTTTGTGAAGTTAAGAGCAAGTTTGGTCTATGTTGCTGGAGTTTACCATTTCAGGCAAAGTATTTGAATTTTTCTCCCCCCGTTTGAAAAAAATTGAATTACTTCACCGTTTTGGAAAATTCAGTCTGTCCCAAGTTTATTCAGACAGTTGACTACATCCATTTTGGGCAATATTCTGGGGAAATTTCAAATTGCAATTTTTGAATTTCCTCACTGCTTTCTTCAGGCATTTTCGACTACTCTCTAGGCTGCTATAACCTCAATTCAGCTGGGTCATAAACAAGGTGATTTTCGGTCAGTTTCAAGTCAGGGTGCTGGGAAACTTTGCCAGATTTCTGTTCTTGGGTGATTTAGTTCTGGGTTTACTTTGGTTTCATCTTCTTCTTGGGTGAACTCGAAGCTAGCCTACAGTTCATTGCAATGGTTCTTGTATTCCAGTTTGGTCAGATTCAAGTCAGATTGTGGGCAGTTAGTCTGGAATTTTGTGCTTGGGTGTTCTAGCTTTGCAAAGTCCTTAGGTTCATTTCGGTTCTACCTTCTCCATTCGTGAACTCGAAGTCTGCCTACTGATCTTTATTAAGTTCCTGTTCGGCACTTTGGTGCTGCTTGGAGTTAGTTTTTCAGGTTCGGTGGAGTTTGGCCAGATCAGATTTTGGGCAGTTCATTCCAGCTTCATCTTCATGCTTCACCGGAATTTTCGAAATCTGCTTGAAGTTTTACTTTGTTTGTTCGAATTTCTTAGGTGTTAGCAGGATTTGATCTGCCAATTGAAGACTCACACTCTTGATTAGCTGCTTTTTACTCGATTGGGCAATAAATTCAAACTTTTGAATTTATTCAAATTGCCCCTGCAGGAATCCAGCAAAGTTTACTGCTTTTTGCAGTATTAAGTTACCTGATTTGGCAAAAAAGTTCTTAGTTTTTTGTACTTTGTTTGGCCTAAATTCAAAAACTCCCAAATTGTTTTTTGAATTTTAGCCTGCCTATCTTTGAACGCAGCCTGCTCGATCAAAGCTGCAATTGGGAAAGAAGTACACTAGGTTGAAGGTCCAATTGCCGACGAAGTTTGGTGATTAAGTCCAAGCATGTGATGACATTTCTTTTACAGATTTAGTGCTGGATCCTATCCTCAAAGGATTTTGCTCTTGCTGCAAAAATGCAAAGTATGCTGCCTATTTACAAGGCAAGAAATTTGAAGTTTCCTCTTCACATAACGCTGCCCAACGTTCTCCAACTGGGAAAGCAGAATTTGAATGCACCAACTTGAGGGTAGCCTTAATGATTAGCTCTAAGGCCCCAACTCGATGGTAGCCTTAATGATTGGATGAAGTTGTAATGTTAATTCTGTAAGCTCGGGGATGTTCGGAATAGTTGTACTCAAAATTTTGATCAATACATTTGTTTACCCAATCAAAATAAATAAATAAATAAATAATAAAAAAAATTACAACTCTGTGGTGGTTGATCTGATATGCAGCCAATCTTGTTGATCCACTGTGGCCTCTGTCAACAAGAATGCCAACTGAACAAGGTACATTTGCTAATACATTCTGGTTAACTGTTCGAAAGGTTGGATTAGTCAATTTCATTCCTCCATCGACAGTTTGTTGTTTGTGGAAAGGGATGATAATGAACGAAACACGTTTATCCTCTGCCATATTGCAAATGTCTTCATGCATAGTTGAATAAGGGGAAATGGCAGTGAGGGATTGAACTGATGCACACTCCACATGCTGTTCGAAATTTTCGAACGCGTTAATGATATGATCAGATTTCGCTTGAGTTCGGTTGAGTACTGGTTGGCCTGCTTTCCACGTGTTGTGGACAATTAGCATGGAAGAAGCACGCCCTGTGAGTTCAACAAGTGCATATATACAAATTGGAGATATTTTCGTTGGATGGGAGGCTTCGAGGAGATTAATGATAGTTGGAACATTTCTAGCTGTGTGAATGCAAGCAAGTACCTGAAACTCTCCATCGGGTTTTGATCTTTGGATTGTTCTTCTTTTATAATGTACGGCTTTCCTTGCCGGCTTGTAAATACTTGTCACAATTGGTGCAATAATTGATGTCATAATCACCGCTACTGCTACCATTATCGCAAAAGATTTATCATCATGAACCTGTAGAATGCATTGGATTAGTATAAGAAAGTAGTAAAATCACTTATTTGAATAATCAGAGACTAAAATAAGTTACCTTTTGGTCTTTGCTAACATTAAGGATAATCATTTCAACAAGGCCTTTAGTGTTCATGAGCAAATCAAGTGTAAGACCTACATTAAATAGCATTTTGTAGTAAAGAGAAACAAGTAGAGTTCCAACAACTTTGCCAATACAAGCCAGAACAATCATGAGAGCAAGAATCGCCCAAGTGCCGATTCAAGTTATTGCAGTAATGTATGTCTGGAGTCTGCTCATGGCGAAGAAGAGAGGATAAAAGAAACCCCGAAATGACATCTTCGAGTCTTTCTATAAGGGTTATACCAAGTGTTACATTTGGAATAACTAAGCCAGAAACAAAAGCTCCAAAAAATGAATATGTTCCAATAGCATCTGTTATGAAACTAGATATCACAACCCCAGTAAGAATTAGACGTATACTGAATTCACTGATGGATTCGTCTTCCGGGGTTCGTCTTATCATCCATGAAATTAGAGGTCTAATTACATAGACACAAAAAGCAACAAGGGCTACACTTTGACAAAATCACCCAAATTGAAGCCAAGAGCTTAATATCATTCTCAGCCAAGGCAATGGCAGATGTTAATAGAATCCATGCACACGTCATTAATAAGAACTGAAGACATGGCAATCCTTCCAATCTCCATGTTAAGAAGTTTAAGCTCTGCAAGGATTCGTATGCAGCAACTGAAAGTGCCACTCCAAGGAAAAAGTATGAAAGTTCCCAGTTTTACAAGCTGTGTATCTTTATGCAACATCAAGGCAAATGAAACGCCTATCAGGAGAGGCAATACCATACCGGCATAGCCAAGGCCCTTTTGCACGTGCACAGAATAACAGCAATGTCCATTTCTACTCCAACTAGAAAGAAGAAATAAAGAACTCCTACATTTGCCATGGTCTCTAGTACCATTACACTTCTAAGAGGATTCTTCGTCCTAGTACTGATGGCCCCAAGATTATGCCACCCAGATACAATTTTATGAATCAGTGAATAACAGATGAAATACAGTTTTCATTTTAATTTTCTTCTGCTGACAGCATATTATAATGAGATAAATGGTTATGCATTCTTAATTTTCATCATGTATATCCACCACATGTATGTCAAAAATTCAAACTGCATAAATAGAAACAAAAGTCAGCAAAAAGAAATAAAAGAAAATCCAAAAGAATGATATAAAATTACAAGGATCTCAGAAATTACATGAGGCTGGCAAAAG
>CAIGRB010113140.1:48190-61750 GCA_903798255.1 Fraxinus quadrangulata
TAATTTTTATTTTGGCAATATCTCATTCAATAAAATTCGAATTTGTATTTCGTTTATTGGAGGGCGATCCTGAATCTTAGGAGTTTCAATTTAAGTTGTTATCTCGATTTTTTTCCATTTATGAAAAAATATTATTTTTTTTATTTTTATTATTTATTTTTCGGATTTTGTTAGGGTTTTACTATTTAAAGCATTGTAAACCCTTTGAGGCCGCAGATTATTGAATTGAATAAAATTTCTCGTGAGTTTTTCTCATCTTTGTAAGGTTGTTCATATTTCCTATAATCTTCCGCTACGTCACAATATCAATTGCAAAATGAAGAGTGGTAAGGAATAATCCAATGGATTATCACCCTGGCAAATCCCATTCGCCGTTATCATAGTCGAGGCATAACATACTATTGTATCCTCCGTTCTGTTCTCAGGGCTAGCCATCTCCGCATCCATTTTTTCCTTTATTGTTAATATTTCCCTCACAATCACCTTAAGTCTATTTCACAAAATGTTGCTTGCATGCTATTTGATTTGGAATTTCAGTATAATACTTAATGAAAACATTCTTAACATAAAAGTAGCAATATTGCTAATATATTTGTCTCAATACAAGTTTAAACTAATACGAGTTCAACCATAAAACTTAGGCTTGCAATTTCATCTTTAGATAAGAAAAATGTTGTCATAAATAAATTTTTACTTTTTTAATGAGCCAACAGAAACCCCCTTTTTTTTTTTGTGGTGTGGCTCCGCCCGGATTCTCAACGTTTTTGTGTTCTTGCCTTTATGTTTCTGCTGTGATTCGTTTCTTATCTACGCTTATCAGGGTGGAAACAAAAAGCATAAGAGGCTTGAAAATGAGATGCTAAAAATATTATATTTGAAACTGTAATTATAGATGTTGAATCAGGTCTAGAGATTTAAGTTACCAGAGAGAAAATTTATTTCTTCATTTGAACTTAGTTTTTCAATATGTAAGATTAATGTTTTTAGCAAAAGGGTGACACATACAATTTCATTCAATTTTTTTTAAATGGAAACTTGAGTTCATGACATTTTGTACTCTTCGATATTATATTGTACCATTTTATTTAAAAATTTATTTGTATAAAGTTTATCTTCAAATATATAAATAGAAGGGAATAAAAATTTTAACCTAGAATTGGTTTGCAAGGAATGAACATTACTGATGGTCATTATCAAACTTCAAGGTATCTTTTATGGGTTGATTTTAAAGTATAGAAAGAACCAAGTGGGAGAAAAGAAACAAGATTCTATACCAGTTACAGTCACGGGACTTCATTACTTTTGATCACTAAATAACAGTTCTTATTATTTGAAATTCAAGTTAAGTGATCAGGTTCTGCAATTGTTAGAATCTCTATTAAAATTCTATGCCAGCCTTGCTTCACATGTCTGCTAATGTAAATCGAACACTCTGTTGCATCTCGTCAATAAAATTGCAGAACAAAACGTAAATAACATATGATTTGACTAGCTAAAAGGAGGATCTTAGGATTTGATTTGGTATTGTTGGAATAAAAATAAGAATTTAATTTTTATTATTCTACACATAAATTAGTAAAGGATTGTCATGAATTCCACATAGGATGTAAAATAAAAGGTTCTCATTACATGTTCCTACCTATATATGTATAGAAACTTCCGTTAGATAGTCATAAACGGTCCATGGGTATCCTTTGTACTCTCATCTAATATTAATATTTTTGATTTGTATTAGAAGGTTTTGTTGTGAGAGAATTATAATGTGAGAATAACAAATTTTCACAGTAAAATTTCTTTTATGGCCCGTGGTTTTTCTCAGATTTTTGAGTTTTCCTTGTAAATTCTTATGTTCGTATTATTGTTGTCATTGTTCAGTTTTATTTTTATGTTTTTCTTGATATTTTCTCGAAGAAATCAAATTACCGACACGATGTAGTACTGGTTTCATATCAACGTGCAGAACCCACTGTATATCTCGCATATCTCTCAAAAATCCACATTGGGAAGAATCAGAAGACTCTTTCAAAAAATACATTACACGTGTGGAATCCTAACCCTAATATATAAAGGAGGAGGAGGAGGAGGAGGGTTGTATCAAAGAGAGAGAATAGAGAGAATGAAGACAAGAAAGAGAGAGTTACAAAAGGGGCTTATCACACATTCACCACTATGACCCACTATTGTGTCACTTTTTGCCCATTGGATTGAAAATTGAACATCAATCTTGTATCATATTTTAAGAGAGCAATTCATTCCATGTCAACTTGGAGATCCATCCTGGACTTGAAGTATAGACAACCAATGGGCAAATAATGACACAAAATCCTATGCCAATGGCAGTCACGGACTACAAACCACAGTATATTGTGTGCCCAATAGTTCTTCCTGTGATATGAAAATCAATTGTAAATTTGTAAATAATTAATTTTTGTGCAGACCTAATTCCGGGCCAGCCTTGCTTCACATGTCTGCTGATTTTATTATCAAACACTTTACTACTTTTAGTCCTATAAATACCGATGCAATAAGTGAATCTGTACCACCAAAAACACTGCAGTGTGAAAGTTGTGATCAATGGACTCCAAAGGCTCATCAATTGCTCTTTTCATTTGCATTAGCCTTCTGTTCTTTTCCCTTACAAGTGGCTGTTTTACTTGTAATAAACCAAAGCCAAACCCCACCCCGGTTAAGGGAACTTGCCCTAGAGATGCTCTAAAACTAGGCATTTGTGCCAAGCTACTCAATGGCAGCGTTGGAACAATAATTGGAAACCCACCGGACCATCCTTGCTGCTCGGCGCTTGGTGGCCTTCTGGATCTTGAAGCTGCGGTTTGCCTTTGTACTGCGTTGAAAGCAAATATTCTTGGCATTAACATTAACATTCCTATTTCTTTGAGTTTGCTTATTAACACTTGTGGGAAAACACTCCCCGAGGATTTCATTTGTGCTTAACAAATAGTTGAAGCGCTCATTTATAGCACGGTTTTAGGGTTTTTCAGTATCTTCGCCGTAGCGTTTTCTTTTAATTAATGAGAGCTCAATAGTATTTACGTCGAGATCAATCTTTCTCATTGTAATTCTCAAGCTCTCAACATGTATTTCCTCCATGTGATTTTCTGTCTGCTGATTAGTGTTGGCTTTTGATTACATCTAGTTTTTGTTCCAATTTTACCCTTTATCATCATTGTTAAATATCATCAATGGCTTCATTAAAATCTACGGGCTCAGCAATTGCAAAAAGAAGTTTTACATAATTTCAACACGAGTAATTGCAATCCAGTTAACACTCCAGTGGAATGTGGAATCGAACTTTCTAGATATGATGATGGTGCAAAGGTGGACCCAACCTTGTTTCGAAATTTAGTTGGAAGCTTGAGATATTTAACTTGTACAAGGCCGATATATTATTTGGATTTGAACTTCTTAGTCATTATATGGAGGCTCCAAGAGCAGCACATCTAAAAGCTGCAAAGAGAATTTTACGTTACATCAAATGTACTCTTGATTTCGGGTTACATTATTATGCCTTTAATAATTTCAGACTTTGAGGTTTCAATGATAGCGATTGGGGTGGAGATATTGATGACCGAGAGAGTACTAGCGGGTTCATATTTTACATGGGTAACACAGTTTTTACTTGGAGCTCGAAGAAGCAACCAATTGTTACCCTGTTGACTTGTGATGTAGAGTACGTTGCTATTAGTTCTTATGTTATTCAAGCAGTTTGGTTGATATATCTATCGAAAGAGCTTCATTTTGTACAAAGGGAGCCTATTGAAGTAAGTGTGGATAACAAATCAGCCATTGTTTTAGCAAAGAATTCGTTGTTTCATGAACGTAGCAAGCACATAGACACCAGGTATCATTTTGTGCGTGAATGCATTGCAAACAAGGTGGTGGGGATTAGTTATGTAAAATCTCAAGACCAAAATGGAGATATTTTCACCGAGGCTCTCTAGTTCAATACTTTCAAGACATTAAGAAGCTTAATTGGAGTACGTAAAAGTCATGTTTAGAGGGTGTGTTCAAAGAATAAACATGAACTTCACCAATTTAATTTAGTTTCTTGAATTTAGAAGTTTGAGATACATGTATTGATAATTTAATATGTACCTGGTGAAGTGTGGTTCATGTATACATATATTGGTAATTAATATATACAAAGTAAAGTGTGGTGCATGTAGTAGAATTAAATTGGTGAAATGCATGTTAAAATCCATGTTTATTCTTCGAACAGCACTAAGCGACAAGCAAGATTTCCGAGTTTATATATTTTTGTGAAGTCTTCTGTCCTAGAGCAGCTAACTTTCGTGTTGGATCAGACTAACATGTTGTAACTTATGTTTTAAGAGAAGCATTGAACCTTCAAATTAATTTCATTTTATTATTATTATTATTATTATTATTTAAGTTCAGTCTTATTTCCCTGGATATATACTCCTTCATTGGCTAGCCAACCTGCGAGTTTGTTAAATATAATGTGACACAATAGAAGAAATATTTTCTCTACAAGTAGAAGCAATCCGATCAATAAAATTCTGAAGACGCCAAGAACCACCTCCATTGTTTACCCACCGACAGTCATAGCTGAATCAGATTCAATCCAAATCTGTGTATTATTCTGTTAGCATTCATACTCATATCATCATATCTCCAATTGTTTCGCTCTACTAAACGCGCAAATGCTAAAACAATCCCCAACTAATGAGATATAGTAAAAGAATCAAAAGGTCCTAGTTGAGTCCATCTTTCTCACAGTGTGTATGACACGGCCCGTCCCAAGTCACCTTAATGGACCTGACACGTGTCGTGCACCGATAATAGATACTAGCTAAGTGCTGGACCCACTATTAAGGCAACTACGAACTGCTAAAACTGTGACACCCTTTTATAAAAATTTTGACAAAGCTTCCCCTATAATATGGACTAAAACCACCTGAAAAATAACTAATATTTTCAAACCAGTACATATAATTTTAAATATGGTGCATCAGCCCTCAAAACATAAACTATTCAAAATGCAATACAGTAAATTCGACCTTTACAAATATTTTACAAACAAAAATCTCAAATGCATGCAAAACACCAAATATGTAGTGAGCTCAAAAGACATATGAACTGGATGAGTTAACAAAACGACTCATACAATTAAAGATAAGGAATGGCTCAAGTCGGTAGATCAACAAACTTCAATGCTGCTCAACTCAACTACTATCTGATAAGAAAAAAAGGTGACAAAAATATGAGCTGGTAACTCAGTGAGTGGATAGTTTGTAAATAAGTAAATTTCCTGAAAATTCATATCCTTTTAAAATTAGGAGAAATTCTGAAATCTATAAATACTTTTTAAAACTGAAATATGATTTCATCATAAAATATTTTGTTTTTCATTCTAAATAAGTAACTGTAACATATAATGAATTTAATGAATTTAATCTCTATGAAAATCTCTGAAATCTTTTGCTATTCAAAACTATAAGCTGAAAGCTCTATATTGAGAACTGAATAATCTGCATTCTATAACTGGAATCAAATAAGCTATTAAAAATACTGAAATATTTAACCAAAAAGGTACCCTCGATAACCTTACTCATGTATCGATTAATACTGATATACACGACAAGACTATTTAATTCTGTAATTTTATAATTCTGAAATTCTAGTCATACGCGCGCAGAGTCGTAACTGCTCATACACTGTGGAAACACATTCACATCAGTGCAGACTGGGTAAAATCACCATAACTGATCATACACTGTGGAAACACATTCATACCAGTGCAAAGTTGGTAAAATCATCATAATTGATCATACACTGTGGAAACACATTCACATCAGTGCAGATAAGGGTAAAATCACTTGGGTACTTTCTGGTGGTATTTAAAATAACTTAAATATGCTGAAATATGTAATATGAAAATAACATGCTAGAGAAATGATTTAAATGAGTTGAAATGAACTTCAAAAGAACTACTATAAAATCCGTTTGATTTCAAAAATCATGCCATCAAATCAAGTATAGGAAACAATTTACTTTCTGATATAATATAAATTCAACAAATATTTATTTTTGAAGAATAAGATTTCCACTCACAGAAAGCAAGCTACAATCTACGATGATCGATAAGTTTTTCCAATTTCCTCTTCACCACCTGAAATTTCATATAAAATAACCAATTTAACGACTAACAAAAATAAGAAACCTTATTATATATCGCTATAATTCTTTAACCAAAATTTCCCGATACTTAAATAAAATTTTCAAAATTATCTTTTAATCAAATGGAACTAATTACACTCTCTAATCCATATACTAATAACCAATTCCTCAATATAACCTTCATTCCAACATAAATGCAATTATCCACTTCAAATCTAGTGAAACTTGAAATCGTGTTTCCATCATTAAATTTACATCTTGTTATATCCATACATTCTTCCAAGTGAGTCTTCTATCCACATATTCATTACTCCAACAATTTATACCAAAGAGCCCAATTAAAATTCTAGGGTTTACCACAAAAAAAAATAAGAATTCTTTACCTCAATCCAACTGAAAATTTCTCAATCAAATCAATTGAGCACGAAATTAATCCTCTTCCACATAATCTGAAATTTAAACTAACCAATTAAAACCCTAGAAATTTAACATGATATTCATTTATCACATGAAGAAATCGATAAGTTAAACCCAAATGGAAGAAAATAACACTTACCTCTTCTTCCATTTTCTTCTCTTTTCTTCATTTCCTCTCTTTTTCCCTTTTTTCCTTGGTTTCTCTCGATCTCTCTCTATCTCTTGAACCCTCTCGGTCTCTGCCTGTGTGTATGTATAAGTGAGAATGAAATGGGCTTAAAATGACTAATTATTTGGGGCATTAAGTGATAGTTGCAAAGGGAGTCCCCCACCTTTCACTTGATGTATAAGTAACTCTTCAACTATAAATCCCATCTATCATAAACTCTCATAAATTATCAATTGAAAAAAATAAACCTCAAAGAAATAATTTATTTCATTTAAGTCCCTCTTTGACCTTGGCTTTGACAATTCAACCCTTGACTTTGATTAATTGAAAATGGGTAGTAACAGTGTATGTTTCTTGTTATCTGTAGCGTCCCATAAGAATCGTGCTATTATACTTTTAAACTTTTAAATCACATGTCAGAAGTATAATTCTTGAATTAGGTGAATAGCAAGAGTTGAGCTATAACTTTCTGTACTCACAGAGCACTCACATTCAAGGGCGGGAAGATAATTTTTTTTTTCCAGTATTTTAATACATGGGGCCCACACCATGTGAATGAAAATTCAAAATTTTGTTGAATTTCTGTAAAATGTTTCATGTACTTTCAGCATAAATCGAATAGCAATTAAGTTAAGAACCAATATTATGAGCATGATCTGACCACCACATGATAATATTTAGCCAATGTCTGTCTCTCATTTTTAAAATTTATTTTCAACCACACATTTTATCAAATTTTATCAAAATATACTATATATATATTTTTATCAAAATAAACAGGCGTTTAATTGCCCCCACCCTCGTGTCTACCTCATATTTTATTTGGAACACCTTTAAAAATACATAAAACGAGGTGAACTTCTCAAGAGAACATAAAAGCATGGTGCTACTTGAAGCTCTAGCCTGCCCCATCTGCGCAGTCACATCTCATTATTCTTTGATGTGTAGAACTAATCTAATCTTTTCAGATGTTTCCTTTATTATTCTACGATTAGTTTGATTTCTTTGATATGAAAGTAGTATGTTCATGTTTACTAATTTTAAGATGTTTCTTTCTTTTGTACTAGATGTAACCTTTTGAGGTAAGATTCTTATGGCTTCTTCCCGGTCACTGATACATCTTAGAGCTCTTCGTATCTGGAGGAACATAGTCGACCTCTAGAATTACTGTACTATCTAAAGAACAAATAAAGTTATTGATTAAGAATTTGAAGCTGAAGATCTATAGGAAACGTACTTGAACTGTAGTGTTGTGAAACAAACTAACGGATTGAAATGTTGAAGTTATATGGCACAATAATCAAGTATGTGAACACAAACAAAAGAATAAAAGAAGTCAAGAAATATGGTAGATAAATTAAAAGATTTTGTTGACTCAAGAATAATGGAGAAGAGAGAAAATTACAATGGATCCTATAATTCTAGTAATTTATGTTCTCACACTTATAAAATTGTATAGAAAAGCCTAATATTTATAGACAATATGTAGGGGATATCTAAACCCTCCAGTAGAGTTGTTGATGAAGTGGGATACCAAAAAATCGAGTCCAAAACAAATTCTAACAGGCTTCCAAAATAGAACTTCAACTTGACATAAAATTTCAATATCATTTCAAACTGAATTCTTCTTAAAATACACTTCAATTAGAATTCTTCAATTACTTTAACAAGAAATTCGGGCCACACCCAAATTCTAACAATCTTCACCCTGACACGAATTCCACTAAGGAATGAACTGACTTCTTCAACAATAACCAAAAAATTAATTTCTCCAACAAAATTCAATACTTCAACTCTTCCGATGAATCCAATTACTACTTTTGTAGAATTATCTTAGATTCCAAAAAATCTTAATGATTTTATAATTTACCAAAATGAGTTGTAAGACACCATAAAGCATAATCAAACCCAAATGTTTTTACTACATTAGATTGTACACCTTCTACTACGCTGAAAGCATGCTTAACAAAATCAGCATCCACATACCTTTTACCACTGGGTCTGTCCTTAGCAATTGAATATAATGGCACCACAAGTGATAGTGGCAAATCGTCATTATCCACATTTTCTGAACTCAATTGAGCAGTATTCTTCAAATTCGACTATTTACGAGCTCCTAAATGTATTGTACCAAATTGAATTTACTGAACATATGCTCATCGACTCTTCTAGATTCTGCATGACCCTACAAGATGTATAATTGAGATTTTTTTGTCCCTCCAATACAACCTGAACACCTTTACAAACATTCATAACTCCACATCTACCAAAAAAACTCATAACCATTTGAATCAATGATAGAAAGCAAGATGAAATTCTTTTTCAAATCTGGAATATGTCGAACCTGACCAAGTGTTCTAATTGTCCCATCCAATAGCTTCAATTTGACTGCACCAATTTCAGCAACCCGACAAGATGTGTTGTCTCCCATAATCAAGACATTTTTGAAAATAGTTTCATATGTAGTAAACAAGTCCTTATTATGACACATATGAAACACACACGCTGAATCCAGAATCCAATTCTTCTCTTGTTTAGACTCGATGTCAGAAATAACCAAGAGATGCCCCTCAAATACAATGTGCTTTGCAAGATCTGCTTCACATGAAGTATCTGATTGCTTCCCATATCGACTTGCAGCCAACCTTTCTTTACTCTGCAATTTGTAACAATTCTTCTTCAAGTGCCCCTTATTCTTGCAACAGTTACAAATTTGATTACTGAACTTAGACTTCAATTTGCCTCTTCTAGAACCACTATGAGCAACAAAACAAAATATCATACACCTTCTCTATGGTGAGAGTATCACGACTATACAAAGTCGTATATCTAAATAAAAAATGAAGCGGGCAACGAACATAATATGATCAAGGCCAAATCTTCTTCATCATACTTTACTTCCAATGTTTCCAAATCAGCGACGATCTCTTTAAATACAGTCAAGTGATCTTTCAATGATTCTTCTTCTGTCATTCGATGAGAGTATAAACGCTACTTGAGGTTCAACTTGCTTGTCAGACTTTTAGTCATACTCAATTACTCCAACTTCAACCATAAAGCAGCTGTTGAATTCTCTTTCAAAACGTCCTGAAGAATAGTATTTGATAGATGAAGATGAATGTAAGAAATTGCCTTCTTATCCTTCCGTAATTTCTCCTCCGCGAGTCAAAGATGCGGACATCTAGTCAATTCCCAGCAATGCATCATCCAAATCCAGTTGTGCGAGTACTGCACACATCTTAACCTGCCATAGCGAAAATCTAGTGCTACGATCCAAAAGCGGAATGTCATATTTCATGGAAGTCATCACGAACAAAAACATCGAACAAATCAAACATTAGGCTCTTGCAGAACTGCTGAACCTAGGCTTTGATACCACTTGTTGTGAAACAAACAAGATACCAAAATCGCTATGATACCACTTGTTGTGAGACCAATCGCCAGATTAAGATGTTGAAGTTATATGGCATAATAATAAAGTATGTGAACACAAGCAAAATAATAAAAGAAGACATGAAATATGGTAGAGGAATTAAGAGATTTTATTGACTCAAAAATAATGGAGAAGAGAGAAAATTACAATATATCTATAATTCTAGTAAGCTATTTTCTCACACTTTAAAAATTGTATAGAAGAGCCCAATATTTATAGGGAATATGTAGGGGATGTCCAAACCCTCCTAATAGAGTTGTTGATGAAGTAAGATACCAAAACATCGAATCCAAAATAAATTCCAACTCCCAATGAATTTCTGACATAGAATTTCAACTTGACATATGACTCCAATATTATTCCAAATTGAATTCGTCTTGACGTGCACTTCAATTAAAATTCTTCAATTACTTTAACAAGAAATTCGAGTCACACTCAAATTCTAACATGTAGAATAGTAATGAAGTAGCTAGAGAACTGAAGTACATTTGACAAATGTTTTGACATACAAGTTAACGTGTTATTATGGCACTATTGTCCAGAACCACCAATTGCAACACCTACCCTTACGAAGTAAGTCAATTATAAGGTAGTTTTTATTTTTATTTTTATTTTTTGATTAAAACTATACGTGATGGCCTATTTTAGTAATGAGATAAACAAAGTGATATTAGGAGGCCCAATCTCCGGCTAATGAAATAATAAGAAACTAAGACCAAATCTAAAACTTGTGAGGCCTCGTTCAAGTTTAGTCATCATATTTCTTGAAAGATATCATATTTTTCGATCCTCTAGCTCAAGTCACTACTCGAGGAAGATTGCCATTAATGATTATCCCATGCCCCGCTAATTGGAATGTCCAAAGCTGCCTCATCTCCATCTGGACCGGTAGTCCCATCAGCGTAGTCTCTAGGCCCCCCCGACTGAAATCATATGCTCAAGTTGCTACACGAGTGACTATCTAGTAGGACAACTCACTGAAGAAGGTGGTTTAAAGGTTGTACATTGATGTTGATTGTTGAACGTGTATCCTGTTATCTATGTGTATGACCTTCATACTCAAATCTGATCGACTTTGATGAAGGGTTGCTTTTTACAGCGAGTGAGCAAATACTAAAACTCATACAATCCATCAATTTGAATTTTTTCTGCGTATTTTATTTTTTACTTAAAAGTTGTTCTATTGATTAACTAATGAGGATGAGTCTTTGTGAACAGGCGAATTTTTGGAACTTCCTAAAACATTGACCACCATATCATCCACTTCTTCTCTAAAGTTGTCGTAATTATATTCGATTGCTTCTGAAGTGATAAATCCCTTGTTTGATCGACACTTCATTCCAATCCACAAATATGCACCCGTATCTATAATTTGAAATATATCAGACCCTACATTTCTAAATTGCCAACCTACCACTAAAGTTTCCATATTGGTCCCCTAGAGTTTCAATATTGGCAGATTGGCCCCTGTACTTTCTAGAACTTTCATGTTGGTCCCTAAACTTTTGGAATGTGCCATATTAGTCCTTAAGCTCTTCATTAGTTACAACTTGGCCCTTGCTATTTCTAAACTGTTCCAATATTTATATAAATACAACAAACTATGCCAATTTTAGCAAGTCACTTCCTCATACTTCAAATTGTTCTCTACTTATATCAAATACCTGGCCTTTCTAATTTAAGCATCAAACAATCTTCAGATGTTGCACTTCCCTCTTTACCGGCTAACGACTAGGCTAATCGAGTCTTCATTTTGCATGAAGCCATTCCAAAATTCATGAAAAAATTGAGTCAAATTTAACGAGTAAAACTTGACAACAACTAATAATTTTTAATCTAGATTCTCTGTTTGTTCACGACACGATATTAATTTATTCAACAGTTGTTAAGTCTAAATCAACTTCATCAAACTTTATGTTGGATATACATTTAATTAGGTGGATTGATTGTACACCTCTTTTTATTTTGTCTGCTGATGAATTATTGGAATAAATGAGATCGACTTTCTTTCAAAAGAAAATAAATAAATAGATCAAGCAAAATGATCCATTATTTTCAAATCTTGAAAGTCAAATTTGTTTCAAATAATAGCAATCCAATATAATAATAGTTAGTCAACTGAAAGTTACTAGTTCGATCTTAAAATCACCTAATAGGAGAATACCGCGGAATTAAAATTATCAATTAAAAGCAACAAATCACCTTTTAATTGTTCAAGATGTTTAGGCAATTGAGTCAATTTTATTCTATATTGAATTAAGGTGACAAAGAAATCGACGATGGTTTTGTTCGACGGCTGAAATTGATTTTGAATACAAACCTAGCAAATGGGGAAGAAAACGCAATAAATGATGTTGGAGTAGGGTGGGGAGGTGTGGGGGTAAGATGGGGGTAGAAATACCAGGTTTTTTTTATTTAAAAAAAATATTTGTGCCTTTTTAAAAAAAAAAATTAAAAGTTAATATGCAGGTGATGAGGTCTCAAAAATAAACACGTAAAACTTTATCTATCAAATCGAGTTGAGCATATAAAAGAGTGTTCAAGATTATATTTAATAAATACTATAACATTTTACTAGAAGGTGAGGTTGGATCACCTCCTTTTCAGGAAGAGCTAAACGTTTAAATTATTAGGTAAAATGATTCAACATGCATGTTAAAAAAGATATTTTGGGCACGATGATCACATGCATATGTGAGTATTCATTACACCACCAAGAGTATTATTACAGTAGAATTCTCTTTCTACAAATTATGTTGCTAATACTCCACTCCCTTGGTCAAGGGCAAACTTAAAAATTCATCAAATTTTGGAAAATTTTTAAAGATGAAAGTATATGTAACTTAACAATATTAGTGACATAATGTGTCTGTCCTGCTTGTTTCAGCGACACTCTTAGAGACACTTTTAGATTAACAAATCAAGTTTTTAATACAAAATCAAAGAGAAATGGGATAATTATCTCCTATTTATCTTGAAAATCTCTTTGGCTCTCTTTCCCACCACATAAGGCGATTATCCTATGAAACAAAATGAACTGAAATTTTGTTTTTGTATGCAAAAAAAAAAAAATCTATGTAAAAGTTTTGTTGTGAGAGAAATAATATTCCTTTGTTTCTATAATATTAAAAACAATTTTGTCCTCCTCAATTCTTTTCATGGAGAGTCACGACAGGGATTCTTGTCATGAATCAGAAAATTAAAACAGAAATTGGATTATAATGTACAATGGGAGAAAATAGGGTTAAATCAACCAATGACATTCAACTTTATACTTAGTGTCGTCACGATCACCTAACTTTATACTTAGTGTCGTCACGATCAACAGAAATTTTAAAACTTTTTTTAAATAATTTTTTATTTTATTTTTTATTTTATTAAG
>CAIGRB010113140.1:62161-74281 GCA_903798255.1 Fraxinus quadrangulata
CTCCCTGAAACCCAACAAGAAGCTGCTGAAACGCTCCCGGATGCCTGGGACTACAAAGGCCGCCCCGCCCTAAAATCCTCCTCTGGCGGCTGGGCTAGTGCCGCCATGATTTTAGGTCGAGTACTGAATATACCAAACATGCACTGTGCATCTATTTAATCCCGTTTCTAATATTTGGCTTTTTATCCATTTGTGATCAGGAGTCGAGACTTGCGAGAGGTTGACAACCCTAGGAATAGCTGTTAACCTGGTGACATATTTAACTGCCACCATGCATTTGGGCAATGCTAGCTCTGCAAATACAGTCACTAATTTTCTTGGAACTTCTTTTATGTTATGTTTACTTGGTGGCTTTGTCGCGGATACATTTTTGGGACGGTAAATATAATTTTTGAGGATTGAATTTACTTACATATATATTATTCTTAATTAAATTTGTTGAAATTTTCTTACAGGTACCTGACTATTGGCATCTTCGCCACTGTTCAAGCAATGGTTAGTTTATCTTGTTTTACTGAACCCTTCTACTTGTCTGAATTTTTCGGAGAATATCTTGTATAATTCTACAATGTTAAATTATAAAGCCTAGTTAACTTTCCAAGATTCTGGCTCTGTAGATTACATTTTAAGACTCTTTTCTGGGTGATATCGTGCTAAGACATATCAATTAGTATATGAAAATAAGAATACTATTTTTATTTCTTGTGAAGAGGAAAATCGAAAAAAAAAGCGTACTAGAAAGAAAAAGTAAGAATAATTTCAACATTTCTGGCTTGTTTGGAATTTATTATGCAATCTGAATATTTTATATTGTTTTTATGATTAGGGAGTAACAATCTTGACAATCTCAACGATAATTCCAAGTCTTCGACCTCCAAAATGTGCCCCGGGCAGTGAATCGTGCATCCCTGCTAGTGGGATGCAACTAGTTGTTCTTTACATAGCATTGTATCTAACAGCACTCGGGACCGGGGGCATAAAATCGAGTGTTTCGGGTTTCGGGTCAGACCAATTTGAGGATTCGGACAAGAAAGAGAGAGAACAAATGATCAAGTTCTTCAACTGGTTCTTCTTCTTCATAAGCATTGGATCACTTGCTGCAGTGACAGTTCTTGTTTACATTCAAGACAATCTGGGAAGGGGATGGGGTTATGGAATTTGTGCGTTTGCCATTGTTGTTGGTATAGTTGTGTTCTTGGCAGGCACAAGACGTTATCGTTTCAAGAAACTTGTGGGCAGTCCGTTGACGCAGATCGCCTCTGTGTTCGTGGCCGCATGGAGGAAGAGACACATCGAGCTGCCGTCCGATCCTTCCCTATTATACAATGTTGATGATATTGAAGTGAATAGCAAGATGAAGAAGCAAAAGTTGCCGAACAGCAAAGAGTTCAGGTAACTTACTTTACTGTAATAACTGCCTCTTAGTAGGCAAACGACAAAGAAAATATATAATCAAATATATGAAATAATTCATACCATATATAATCTAATTAAGTCAAAACGAAAATAACACCTTCTTATTTGATAGCAAACTACCAACCAAGAAAGGAAAGAGGTGTCATATGATTGGTTCCTAGAATTAATGACCAATACTATACCACTTGACATGCTGTTCAATACTTTCCATTTAAAAAAAGTGGGCCAGCTATGGATTAATCACAAGAAAAATAATTTAGCCGAGAATTAGAATAAGATTTTTAATAAATTTTGATAAAAATTGATAAAAAGTATGATTGAAAAATTGTGGGACCCATAAAATATATGAATGAAATTGACTTTGATTTAGATTAAAATTAAAATTTTAATCAACATCAAACATGGACTTGGTTCTAATTTCTTGCTTTGGACCTTTTGTTGCATGAATTTTTAATGTTACATCATCTATTTTCTCATGCTAATTTTGACTCTACCTTTCGGGAGTTCATTCTTTGGAGAACTCCGTTTAATTATTCCGGGGAATTCTTTCCAATCTAATTCTTTTATGATTTCGTTAGAAATCATATAAAGACTATTCGTAGTAAAAAGTCAAAATTATTTTTAGTTTTTACTAATCGAAACCAAACATTTTTGTCTAGTACTTCCATCATAGTATGGCATCAAATGAATGATTACTAAACTCGATGGAAAAATCACTGAGTCAGATAAATTGGTCATAGGTCTTATAATTATTGACCCAAAAAATAATATAAGGCGTACTTAGCATACAATATTCAACTATCGGCCTTAAAATACAATAGACAAATTTTAAAATTTTCTATTTTTTCCTTAGTCTCCTCCGCTGTTATTTAATCTGACATGCCAACAAAGACATTAATCTATACAGTCAATATATATAAATATATACTATGGGCAAGTACTGTAGAATACCATCAAAGTTTTGCTTCAACGTTCACCAACAAAACGTCAAAAACAAATGCAATTTTCAGATAGATAGATAATACATGCATCTAGAAATTAATGCATGGTGCCGACATGCCAATTCTCTTCAACAATCATAGACTAAAATAAACCAGATAAAATCCAAGATCACGAGCACCTGGACCGGTCTGTCTCCTATTCGATCACGATCTTTGTCTTTTGCATCAACACAATTACAAACACACATTTATAGTTCATACCTTCCCAATATATGACTAAGGTTTGGTGGATCCCTTTTGGTCATCAGATCAGACAAGAAACACTCAGCTTAATAATTGGATAACGTGGTTTCATAAGGATAACTTGTTTGGCATCAAAAAAGTAAAAATGTTGCTTTTTGTGTGTTAAAATTCTATTATTTTGGTTTCAAGGTTCCTTGACAAGGCTGCAATCAAAGACCCTGAAATATCTGTGGTGAATAAGTGGTGCCTTTCAACTTTAACCGATGTAGAAGAAGTCAAGTTGGTGGTTAGAATGCTACCCGCATGGGCCACTACAATAATGTTTTGGACTGTCTATGCCCAAATGACCACATTCTCAGTGTCACAGGCCACCACCATGAATCGACACATTGGAAAATCGTTCCAAATTCCGGCTGCCTCCCTAACCGTCTTCTTTGTTGGGAGCATTCTCCTAACCGTCCCAATTTACGATCGCATAATTGTTCCGATTTGTATAAGGGTTATAAAGAACCCACACGGCCTCACTCCATTACAACGTATAGGGGTTGGCCTAGTACTTTCAATACTAGCCATGGTTGCAGCAGCACTTACTGAAATCAAGCGACTAGAGGTCGCGCGTAAGTATGGTTTAACGAACGATGCAATGGCCACAGTACCATTAAGTGTGTTCTGGTTGGTTCCACAATTCTTCTTGGTGGGGGCTGGTGAGGCATTCACCTACATAGGACAACTTGATTTCTTCCTAAGAGAGTGTCCTAAGGGAATGAAAACAATGAGTACCGGGTTGTTTTTAAGCACACTTTCACTAGGGTTTTTCTTTAGTTCTATTTTGGTTACTATAGTACACAAAGTCACAGGTGACAAGAAGCCATGGTTGGCGGACAACCTTAACCAAGGAAAGCTTTATGACTTCTATTGGCTTTTGGCAATTTTGAGTGTCTTGAATTTGATAATATATATGGTTAGTGCAAGAGGGTACGTGTACAAGGAGAAGAGGCTTGCTGAAGATGGGATTGAGTTGGAAAAGACAGATGGACCTAGCTGCCATTAATTGCAGTTTTTGTGTCTTGTATTGTGGTGATTTTCAACTCAAATATAGGGTTTGCAAATTTTTTTGTTATGTACAAAAGTTTGGAAACGAATGGGAAATCAACTCGTTTCTTCTTCTTTTTCCTTTTCAATAATGTGACATAGCCAAAATAAGGAAAAAGTTACTTGGCTTGTGAATGATTGCAAGTTGCAACAGACAAGTAAAACGACATGTGAAGACCATAAATAATTGCAATGTAAGAGGAGCAAGTGGATGTTGATATTGACGCTGGGCAGAATAGTGATTACTTTGCATCCTGAAAATAGTAATTCAGAAAGGAAAATAGCGGTATTCGAGGTCGAAAACGGTACATACTGAGCAAAGCTGGGTGTCCACGCCGTTTGCGTCGAAACAAGCTTTCTGAATTGTGGTCATAATTGCGATTCTAATAACCGTAGCCAAAATTATGGCCAAATTATCGAAACACGTCTCAATCACCAAAATTACTCAATCACTTGTCATCCTTACGCCGATCTGCCAACTCGTGATACTTTAGACTCATTAACGTATTATCTAACAACTCAACATTTGACTCAGACTCTCCTGCATCAAATATCCTGTTTGGTAGATTTTAATTTGAGTCAATATCAAAAATTAATTTTAACTACGTATTTTATAAGATCAACAACTTTTTAACTATTCATTTCATCAATTTATATCAAAATCTATTAAAATTTTGATTTGTATATATATATCAACGTTGAATATACTATTCATAATTGGATGATTTTGAACACTGAAGAACTCTTAAAATCTCGAAGATTGATTGTAGCAATTTAAACGAGAAAAATAATACGAAAATTATTTTGACATATTTGAAGAGAGTTAAATTTTAATTGATTGGGGATATTGAAATCGAATTTGGACATGTCCATTTTTAAAATTATTTTTCTTTTTTGAATTTTCATGTCTTTCGACATGGATAAATTTGATCTATTAGATTGCATCATTTCATATTGTTACATGATTTAAACTGGACTGGTAATTGGTCCGACAATTTTCTATTACTTCAAAAAATTATCCCATAAAAAATTTCGTCCATGTTAATATTCAAGGACAACTCTAAATTTTTGCCAATCCCAAATATTTATTTGTAGTTCGGCACCGACGGTTTAACCACCGAAAAAACGAGAGGGTTAGCACTTAGCATCGCTTTCATAGTACAATAATTGATCTCTGGCGATAAGATTCAAAGTGAAGCTGAAGGAAGCATACGATGACACGACAATGCAAGTTTCATCTACAAATATATATGCTAAAGCCAAACTTGTTATTGCATACACAAAGAAAAAAACTTCACTGAATTAAGTCCCAACGATTCTTTCTAAAAGTAAAAATAGTGAAAGAGTCAAGTTGCCATCACCTTTTTATCTTCTTTTGACGTTTAGGTGAGATTATGATTTCAATTTAAGATTTTGCTATCGATTCCTTTGGTCAGTACATGAAGAAAGAGCAAAAGCGACAGATGTTTTCTATTGCAAAATCTGTCATAAAATGAGTTACGTTAACACAATGATTAATGTGGACTAACTCGTCTAAAAACTTAAGCTTTTAATCATTTTTAATGTTCAAGACGCTCTCATTCATGAATGCTTGCGCACAGACAAAGTCGGGAACTCAATAATTGAAGTGTAACTTCTAGCAATAATATTTGGCAACCATTCATTAATTCAAAATAACAAAATGAATATTGCCTATTCATGAACTGATGCAAACATGTACCTAGCATAATCGAAATAGTATGCACCAAAAACAACTGGCCATGGTCTGATAGCCACGATACTGGTAACCCAATTTTAGTAGAACACTCACATACACTCAGAAAACTATAACATAAAAACCGTAAGTTACTCTCGTTTTGAATCACTTATAACATCGGGTAAATTACATATTTAGTCTCCAACCTTTCATGAAAGTCTCAATCTTGTCCCTAACCAAATTTTCATCGTATTTTTGTCCCTAGCTTTCAATAAATTGGCAAATTCAGTCCCTCTTCATGGATTTGTCAATCTTATAGTTACTCGTCCAAACGGAGATATTTAGCCCCTGTTTGAAAACCATACTTTTTCAAACTCTTTTTTTACATACTCATTTTCAATCATATATTCACACAATAAAATATTATGTACGTAAGCCTAACAGTTTTTCTACTTTTTAACAACGCATTTTCCTTTAGAAAAACACAATTTAAAAATCTATTTTTGAAAAGTATGATTGTCAAACAAGAGTTTAATGCATAAAGTTAGTCAATCTAAATCGTCTTTTTATTATCGCTCTTTATATTCTCACGGTATCCAAGAGGCCCTATTCTATAAATTTGGATTCTCAACTAAATCTTCTCGAGTACGAGACTCAGGTAATTCTCTTATTTTGGAACGAAAGTGGTGCTATTATGGCATAATTTTGATTGGGTCCAGTTTCTTCTTTTTGAAAGATCGAAGTAGATAAGGTTTCTCTTTCGTTAGAATATCGAAATAATATATTCAAAGTGTACCATTGAAAGTGGTTAAGGTGTTGGAGAGAAAGCTATTGTAGTTGGTCCATCATAGAAAAATGATAACGTAATAATTAGAAAAAATGATAAGATGTTAATAGTTGTAAATGTCTCGTAAAATTTGTGAAATTAAGTAATCATTCATGGAGCCCATAATTAGAGATTCAATTTTCTCAGTTCCACACAAAATGTACAGTTGAAATTTCTCTATAACGTCCTTAGGTTCTTAATTTCGAATTCTAGTTTTAGACAATCTTAAAATAGATTATAAGAACACACACATTATTTCTTTAGTTCGAAAATATAAAATTGAGGATGTTGAAGCTAAGAAATTATATTGTTGTCGGCTTCCTAGATTATTAAATGTTGGATTTAAAAACTATAGAAACTTAAGTGATTCTACATGAAATTCATGCCTAGAAATAATCTTGAGTGAAACTTTCTAGGTAGCGGCTATTATTGAGAAGCTACATCTGACGTACGTGAATGGTTTTCAAAAGGAAATCAAAGTTAGTACGCAACGGGTAAACAACTGAGTGCACAAGACGATACCAAAGACAATGTTGGCCCCAGTAATGACTTCACATAACTTATTAATTAAATTAGTAACTCTTCTAAAGCAATAATTTTTATTATTATTTTATAGAAATATTATTGTGTTATAAACACAATTTTTACAACACATGCAAAGTTATATTATAGAAATTTTATTGTGTTACGAAGGCCACTAGTACTATACAAAATATTATTTTATCGTCTCTGTAACCTCCTCAAGTGATCAGATTCTTGATGGCTGTGATATGTTCAAGTTAAGCATCTCCTCATCTTTGAATTTAAAGGGAAATCTTATAATCACTTAAAATTGGGTTAAACCCTTTGTACACCATAATTTACACCATAATGTACATCCACATTACAATAGTGGGTCAGGGGCTCAGCTAACGCGAAGGAAGGTGTCAAACAAGATATAGAGCATTGTGAAATCTTCTAAGATATTAATGGGTACCAAAATATGAGATTCTTGCCTAGCTCTCTTTCAGCTTAAGAAAGCTGCAGTGAGAATGAGGATGAAGAGTCCTCCGAGTATTTTGGTTTTGCATCCTTCCTCTCTTTCTCTTGGCTCTGACACCTTAGAAATCCAATAACTATCTAGATTTATTAGAATGGCCCCCCACCCCCACTATTGTGAGAGGGCCGTCAAACATGGTGTACATTTTTAATGTACACCAACTTTGATCCCTTAAAATTAGGCTCAACTTTGATCCCTTAAAATTAGGCTCAAAAAAATCATTTGCTTCAATCTTTTTTTCTATTTTTTTTAATTAAACAAAGATTAAGTTTGACTCTCTAAACTCAAATGTACACCAAGTTTGATTCTTTAAAATTAGGCTCAAAAAAATCCTTTGCTTCAATCTTTTTTTTATTAAACAAAGAGTAGTTTGACTCTCTAAACTCATTATAAGTTCAATATTCTAATAATTAAATTAATATTACTATATTGAATATATTTGCTATTAACGTCTAGAATCACATGGGATTTATCTAACTGAAGACAAGCTAGAACTTCACTCCTAGAACAAAGTCCAAGATATTTTCATATCCTGAAATTTCATTATATAAAATAAAAATTCCTCTTTAAATTTTAAAATTCTCTCTAGATACTCTTAAAAATATTTTTTTTGAAGATGCTTTAAGCATCACTTTAACAGTTATTCCGCAGGCATAGCCTCTATTACAGCAGCAAAAAGGCAAGGTAAGCCTCCCTGATGACCACTACCAAATCCCTGTAAATATAAAGCCAATACTCTGTAAACTTGCATGTAACCAAAACTCTCCAATTTACTCCCAAAAGAGTTTTATGTGAGAGTTTTGCTGATTCATTGTTGCAAAAGCACAGAAATATGTAGTCCTTTACAGATTATATTATTTATTGTTTACATTTTCTGTTTATTCAGGGCACCAACATTACAAATAACTACCTAAAAGTAAATGCATAGCTCACAGCAAGAAAAGCCGAGAACCACAACGAATGGAGACGAAAGCTTACAAAGACTAAATTCCGTTTCAGAAAATACAGTAAAAGCTAATTTTCCGCACTACATAATAACCTATCTAAAGAATTCATTGTTCATTATCGTACTTTTTGATTGATAATTTTCTAACTCGACCATCATCTCCAGCACAGGGAAAACTCAGAAACATTTGATCTGTGCTCAACAATCCTCCAGGATTTTCTGTGTCCTGCATTTACCAGCAACATGAAGCAAAGTCAGATTAATACTGTTCGTCCAAGTTACAAAGATGAATTTATTTGTATAGTCAGCAGGAAAATAAATATTGTGCGAGCAACAATACTCTATAAACTCGGGAGCTTTCATGAGAAGAGGGATGCCACTAATTTGCACGATAAGATTAGAATAATTTGGAATTCATCTTAAAAAATTCATCCTTGTTAAGAGAAGCAGCGCAAAGCCTTTATGTGTTGGTTATAATTTTTTATAATTCATTCGATGGGGGAGTTATCCTTTAACATGCTCTCGCAAGAAGATGACTCGTTTGAGCATATCAATCTTGGAATCTCGTCTCAATTTTAATGGGATTCAAATTGCTCATGCGAGCTTAGTGGGTTTTGATGTCATATTAAGACTTAGGGTTCATCTTAAAAATTTAACCTTATTAAGAGGAGTATATCTCAAGTCCTTACACATTGGTTATAATTTTGTTATATTTATTCATTGACAATGTCAACTAAGAGCAGAAAAGTTGAGGCAAGACATATACCTTTTCAGAAGTCAGGATCATTCGAAGGAATCTACGAGGTCTTCATTAATTTCGCCAAAAATATTAGGGCATCCATCCCACTTTCCCTGATCTCGGGCTTCCCAATATCCACCCACATAACGGAAGGATCCTTCTTCACTCTCTCGTTCAAACCATCTGGGCTTCCAACCATTTTCTTGTAATTTTCTGGACTGTCAAGGATATGGGAGGACCACGAGTATTAATGGTATAACTGAGTCATATATAGTGTAACATCAATTGTAACAAGTATCCTAAAACAACTAACGAAGAGAGTTTACGTAATACCAAGAGTGTATTTTATGGACGTTAGTGATTTTATTACATGGTTGAAGCCTTCTGGCAATGATCGGTTACCTTTGCTAATACAATGTAACATTGCAAAGCGCAACAATTCAAATGATGATACCTCATTGAAGATCATGTATAATGGTAAAAGTGAAGTACAACAAAACAACAGTAGTAGTGAAGAAATCTTGCAATAAACTACATTATTTTTGGTGACTAATTCTGTTGGGGACTCCCTTCCCTACCCCATCAACAAATGTAAACAGGCGTCTACATCTGTCAAGAATTTATAAATTAAAGAACAATGAACGTTGCCTGTAATATTAAAATATTTGGATTAACATGAATACAGGGTTCCATAAAAGAGTGGAGACTCGAATGTCATCACTGTCTATAGAAGTCGGTTCATATAGCACATAGGAATTTCACTTACCATCCTCTGTCGCATTTCCAATCGCAGCTTCTCTGCATTGGCCTTATCATATTCCCCATTCTCCAAATGCCGTTGGTCAGGTCTTAATCTTGAATCTGTAGGTGGAAGCTTCTCCTTCACCGGTGATCAAATAACCAAAATCAGATGAAAAGACGACAACTAAAAATAAACTAAAGAGAAGAAAAAAAAAAAAGAGGGATGTGGACACATTGTCCATACCTCATGTCCCGGTGCCAACTCATTTAGAGTAATTGCAAAAGAAGTTAAGTTGTAGCGAGTGAAATTTAGAGGTGGCTCATTCTTTTTCCACAATAAACATGCATCAGACTTATCTTTCACCTTGCCATTCCCATCTCCATTTACAAAATACATGCTTTCATCCCACTTTCCGAATAATGTAGCAATTTTTTTTCCCGTCACATCTTCAACAAATCCATGAACCTGTTCCAGAAGTATAGTTAAGAAAATATAAGTATTGAATGAAAACAAATAGTCACATGAACGTGTTTATCTCATCTAGAAGTTTGTGCAAATGAATTCATGTAAACCTGGTGAGGATTGCGTTCAAGAATAGACTGCTCTTTGAATTTGAGTTTGCACGAGTACTGGCGATTACCTCGCATGTGCATTGTTCCATGGTGATCACAGTATATATTACCTAGGATTAGATTATAGATGCTGGTTGTGACCTGAGGACACCACAAATAAAGTCAATGTACTTTGCCATGTAATAGATGGACTAATACATCTCATCAATTGTACTTGTGATAAGGAAGGGTTGTGCACACCTTGTTCCACTGGAATATCTCCCCATCATCAAACTCTAAAGTCAGAGTTCCGACTGGATCGAGTTGAATAGATCTCCCCCAAAATTTTGATCTAAGGTTACTGTCACCCCAGAATTTCCAGCCTTTACCTTCACAATGACAGGCAATGAGTGTAGGGTGGTGACTGACCTATTTCAAGAAAATTCTGGTCAACAATTTTAAAAACAAAAGTCAAAGAACAAGATAAATCTTACTTCATGGTCTGGAAGTGAACAAGCTAAATTAGAAATTATCAATGCAATTCCAATTTGATAAATGAATGTCGGTTGTACGAAAATCATCTCATGAAATGTATAAGTTTCAGCCCAAATCAGACTGTATTCAATGGGGTTCATATTAAGTACCTTCTCTGAGAAGAAACGTACTCCTTTTTCGGGATAATCGGCTTCATAAGTCTCACCCAATAAAGGGTTGAAGGGTTTACAGTGTCTGCCTTCTGATGAAGAATATCCAGAAACAGCAAAAGCCGCAACGTACAAAATTCTCTGAAGGCTGTTTCCCTGGGAATAATAAACAGCAAACCGTTGAATCAAGAAGCCTTGCTTCAATGCTTTATTTACATTCCAAACTTTAGCAGAAATACTAATCAACTATATTACACAAATCAGACGTGCTCGTTGTAAATATTTAATGGCACTATCTTCAAGAAAGTAAATTCAAAGTTTCTCTGTAACTTCAACTCAGTTCGAGTACATTTCATAAATTAAATATACAGATAATTCAATCAAAATGCAATAATACATAAACTAATCCAAGTTCATGGAACACAGTTCGAAGAATCACAAAAGCACTACTGAAATATCAGAATCATAGCTGCTAACACTGGTAATGATCGAAACTTGATATGAGAACTAAAATTTTGATTTGAGTCAAATTTGTTCTAACAGCTGCAGAGATTAGTCAGTACAATAAAGTTTTCAACGTTAATTTTTATCACAATTATGCTACAAACGCCATTGTGAAATTGAAATTAAAGAAGCGTTATCTTCTTCCAGAATCATAGACAACTTTCTGAAAAGAGATCAAAAAAATATGCAGAACATTTAATTTCAGAGAGAGAGGGAAAAAAAAAACTGTTCTACTAAAATTAGAAGGCAAACATATATGTACAACTATTACTGCCAAGCATTAATCCCATTAAACTTCGGGTTGGTTACATGAATTTTAATTTTCCATTATGTTCAATGAAGAGCTACCTCTTCTAAAAGATTCGAGAGAATTAAATATTTTGACATTATTTGTTAGAATAGATTTTGTGAAAAGTAATATTTAACAAATGTGCGGTTGAAAATGAGTTTTAAAAAATGTATACCAAACATGGACTTTATGTCATTGTACCTTGTACTTCCAAATTACAGACATTATGATGGCATAATATTTTTTTTTTTTTGAAAAGTAATCAAATATTAGATTAATCAAAGGTAATACACAGGAAGTGTATCATCAGTACAAATCGGCAAGGAATAACATAAAATTTGGCAACCCATCTAAATGCCTAGAAGCTACAGCATTAAACCAAGTAAACAATGTCAAATAAAACAACTCCCTAAACTGCTCTGTTGTCCGTGTTAAGTCTTCAAAATAACGTC
>CAIGRB010113140.1:77897-114547 GCA_903798255.1 Fraxinus quadrangulata
ATATCTGAGAGGCATTGATTTTTGCGAAAAGAGACATCCCCCACCACTTCCTCACTCCACCTCTTCAGATCCTGTTTCAGGGCCTTCAATTTCCTGTCGAGTACAAAACTAGGAGATCCCCTGAAGTCATAGGATGCCCACCAATTCCGCACTCGTTCCCCAAAGCCTTCAACTTTCAGCCACATCCTCTCGAATCTAAAAGGCCTTCTTCTACTGCTACTAACGGTCCCAGATAATAATATTTAGTATCATAATATACAAATGATCTAAATAGCCATTGCATAAATCTTTACTTTTAACTTGATAGGTATCTTTCGATCACATAAAATTAGATAGCATTTATGTGTTTCGTCCCACCTTCATTCCGTAAGTATTGAACTTGCATACCCATACCAATTACTCATCAGGACAATATAATCTTGAGTTTGACTCCATTATTCATACAATTTGTTTCATCCGAGTCTAATAATATTAAAAATTATAACATCAATAACATACACCAAAAAACTCGTTTAGATAAGCATAGTAGGTTCATCCATTTCTAGTGCTTGTCTCTTTCTCATTTTCTTGCCTTCAAATCTCTATCCTTGGATTTTGTTTGCATTTAGTCAAAATCGTTAAGCAAGTAAAAATATATTAGCGTCACAAATTTTTAGCAATATCTTAAGGTAATTGGTGCCAGAAATCATTTTAGCATCTCCCAACAGGTAATGGAAGGAAGCAAAAAGCCAACAAGACACTATGAAAGTATATTGAAGAACAAAAAAAATGCAAGTTCTATTTTTTTAAAAATCAAGGAAAAAGAGTGATAAAAGGCAATGCAAACCGAACATACCGCTTTCCCATGCTCATATGCCTGATCCAAAAGATAAGAGTACTCGAAGTCTTCAAAACATTTTTGTAGGGATGACAATGGTTCGTTAAAATATACAGGAAGACAAACTCTGGTCAAATCTTTTCCAATGTTATCTTTGATCATAGACCACAGACTAACCCTTTTCTCTTTTTCAACAGGATCTGGTAGCCGATTTCGTCTTTCGACTTGTGGGTATCTAAAAGCAAATACATTTTTCTTTGCCTCTGCCTTGTTCACATCATTAGTTTGATTTTTCAATCTTGCACCATTATCCATGTCATCTATACCTAGTGATTCACAACTAATAGTTGGTTCAGAAAAATACACGTTTGCGTCAAAAAAGTGAGTTTCCTCTTCATCTGATGCTTCCTCAAGGTCTTGTTTTTCAACATCATCTGACGATTCTGTAGTGCTCCATTCTGCATATTAAGACGTCAAGGAAATAACAATATTTCCAAAAAAACAGATTAACAGTTCTAAGATTTGCTATACACATAAGCCAATCGTATTTGGAAAGCATACAGAAACTACCAGTGTCTAACTTATGTACTTTTTACAGGGTCCGCAGGTCATGGGGCAAGGCTTGCTTAATATTTGACTTCACTAGTAATGAGAGGGAGGTCCCTCTCTGCATCCCACAGGCATGAAAAAATCTCCAGGCACATATATTTGAAAGTAAAATAATGAGTAATCTCATATTGTATTACATATTAATTTTAATAACGGTTGATAATAATTGCAATCAGATTAAGTCTTTAGCCATCCAGTACTACATAGAAAATAATTAGGTTTTTGGTTTTCATAGAATTAGCATAATGTACCATGAAATGTATAAACAAAATCATATAATTAACACTTTATAATTAATAATTTCTTAAAAAAAAGAAAAAAGGGTTTCAAGAACCAAATCGATTCCGTTTCCCATTGTCAATATTTTTTAAACCTTAAAAATGGTAGTTTTTGCATTTCTCCTTTACCATGTTTATCATAAGAGAATTTTATAACAGTATTATATGATTACTTCTGTACAAATGAAGGCTGTACTATAGGTTTACCGTTCAATTCACGAAATACATTTGCTCAAAATATAATGTAAAAGTCATTATGATCTTCATAAAAACATATGTTACACCTTTAAGGGTCAGACTGCAAGATTACCTGATAAATTGAAAATATAAGTATCTTCTTTTTACTAAGTCCAAGGAGCACAACATTCTGGATTCCAAAATGATATTAAGATTTCTTTCAACTCGCTCTTAATAGTCTTATGGTCTTATAAGATTTGAAACTCAATGAGATTTCATGAGATTTTACATGTTCGAAAACATAAAAAACCAGGATCACATATTGGTAGGATTTGGCAGGAACTTTATAAGTTATCTGAAATCTCATCCAAATGATCGCATTTGATGAAATTCGAATTAAGGGTTCCCCTGATTTTATGGTCTTTAGAAATTCTAGGTAGAGCAAAATCAACAAATAGTCAACTATATTCTGTTACTCCAAACATGAGAGTTCATACCAAAAATTTTATTCCCGTACTTTCAAAAATCGAACTTCATTTTAATTGGACCCCAAATTCTTAAGTTGTATATACTAGACAGCACACCTTAAACCGAGATACAGAATAAAAAATCATCTCAAGGGCACAAGGCAGTGTAAAGAAATATAGCTTACCAATGTTTTTTCCACGCGATAGATTCGAAAACTCTTGCTTCATTAATTGGTATTCACCATCATTAATTCCAGAGGCTTCAGCTTCAATATTCGCTGCCTGGAAAATTAAAATGAATTACATTGTCATGTTACTGAACATATGCTCTAAAATATATATTAAAGTCAGGGGATTAAACGCTAAATGAAATGCAACATAAGAATGTGTAAGCATCAATAACACTTGCCCTTCCTCATTATTAAAAAATCTTATCCAGATTAACATCACCACATCTTTGTATTAATACTTGATTAAATTTAACTAAAGGTGTTTTTACTCCGTTTGCAAAATACAGTAGACTCTCCAATAACCAGAGATTGCACATAGATGAAAAATTAAAAAAAGATGTCACTATAATTTCCAACTTCTATAGGAGTTTCTTGTGATAAAGATAAAATCATAAATATGAATGCACGAAACCATAGTTCTTCTACAATTGAGTCTATTTGTTTAGCCTAGTGTTTTACCTACAGTTTGGTCCCTCCATGATTATGAGTGTTCAAAAACAATTTCCACCACAAACGAAAATCATAAGGGCCTTTTTTGATGGTGCATATTAAAATTATTGTTGAATGAATATGTAAGCTATATGTAGAGATAGAGGTTGTCTAGTTTCATTGGAAAATGCAGCTTAATAACTTAAACTAGCAATGAATTATCATCAAAATGCAGGCAACCGAGAAAGGTCAGGCTATGGGTGTTTAGAGATAATAAAATCCAGAAACAAGCCTTGTGCATCTAACAGGATGTCAACATCTAACTGAGCAGTTTGGAAAAATGTCCACATAATGCAAAAGAAGAAAAGTAAGCAAATAAATAGTCCAAATTGGAAAGAGAGCTTCAAACAATTCAACTAAACACGCAATCTAGTAAAAAAGGATTAAGCAAAAATACCTCTAATTGTCTTAATGTGTCCAGCAAATTGGAGCGCTCCTCGAAAAGAACTTTATACCGTCCCTGTATTTCTGAAAATTCTGAAAGCATGATCTGCTCGCAGTCCTTGACAAGTCCCTCGCCAATTCCCTCTTCAAGCAAGCGTTCCTTTAGTCTTTCAGTCGATACTGATAAATCTCTAGTTAGAATGGGGATATTGTCATTCAGTGGTCTCAATGAAAAGAGGCTTCTTGTTGAAATCAAAGCACGTATCCAGGCCACTCTTTCTTTGTTTGTATTAGTCCGTAAATGAAGTGTCTTTGTAGCCGTAAATAAGTAAAATCGCCTATCATCTGATTTACTCTCACGAAATGACGAAATCTGCAAACAAATCCAAGTGTCTTTTATATTTAATTGTCCTCCTGATACTACTCTACATCCCCATCAAGTAGCCCAAATATACACACATAGTGGTTATGTTCATCTCAATTTGCGAATCACTACGAAACAAATAGTGAAAACCCACTTCTCAAATAAGCCATCAAATGCGATATTACATTAAATAAATCAACCAATTAAAAAACCATTACTTGAAGTAAGTAATTATCAACATCAGGCACTTCACTCAAGGTATAAATTTCTGACTTCATAAACTATTTTCAATAGCAATTAATAGGAATAAAAAGTACCTAGAATATAAACCATTAAATTAAATAAAACTTATTACCTTTCTGGCCAACTAGCAAGGAAACCCCAAAACACAATTAACAGCTCGGATGAATTTAGGATCATAAAAGGGTTAAAAAAAAAAAAAAGGAGAAGAATTTTGACCGAGTTCTTGGCTCACTAAGAACAGCATCTTGCAAGAATATCCATTTCAAGATTCTCAGTTCTCTTTCCTCAAATCAATTTTCTAATTTTTCTTTCTGAAAATGTCAATTTCATTCATTTTCTGGTCACATGCTACACTGTGAAACAGTTTAGAAGCTCACAAGTTCTTTTACTTGTATAGATCTACCTTTCTTAACGAAGAAAAAAATCCTGCCTTTTGCCCCAATTCCCACTTCAAAACACCATACTTTATACTCACAAAACAAATAATCAAATCAGCTGCATTTTGCTTCAAAATGGATCTTTTTTTCTCATCAAAATACTAGGTTTTTCCAGATCAAAACACAAAATAAAAAAACCCAATTCCCACCTCAAAACACCATTTTTTTATACCCACAAAACAAATAACCAAATCTGCATCACTTTGCATCAAAATGGGTCCTTTTTTCTCATCAAAATACTGTTTTAAAAAAAAAAATTGGATCAAAATGGTGATGTGACCAGACGCTAAAAACCATGAATAAGAACTTAGATAGGTATAGGCCTACACTAGTTTTGCCCCCAGATTTGGCCCCCCACTATTCACCTGCTGATGTGACGCACTATAGATTAATGCCTGGTTAATTAGCGAGAAAAACTGCTGTAACAAAATTATACAGAAGAAAAATCAAAAAAGCTCAGATTTCAAAGCTATTTGGTGCCTGACAGCACATAGAGAAAGAGATATATGAGAGAAAGATGAGAGAGAGTTTTCTTGCCATAAAAATCAAAAATGGTAACAGCCATAGTAAATTTTCACTGGCTCAATTCTTTGCCAATAGAAGGAAAATCTTTATTGTACTACAACAATAAAAGACAAGCCCCCACTTTCACTCTCTCTTCCACTGTTCACTCATCATCCTCTACCCCTTCGAAGAACCCTCAATCACATCCCAATTAATGCATTGCTGTTTTTCATTCATGATGAACTGAATTGAGTGCTTAGACTCACCTTTAAATGCACGATGCCAACGGCTTTACTGCGTTTACGACTAGTGGGTGGCTTGACGTGGCCGATGAGAATTACGTCATCGCCGGACACTATGTCGGGGCGGCGGGTTTTAGAGTATGACAGTACGCCGTTGCTGCGGAGGGTAAACCACCGGGATCGCCACCCTTTGCCGTAGTTCGTCCATTTGTAGAGGATCCCTGCCACACTGGTGGTGGTGCTACTGCTGCTGACTTCAGATCCTCCGGCATTGACTTCAGATCCACCGCCGGAGAACGCCACCGCTGACCCAGTTCTCAACAGCATCGGCTCCGGCGAACCGTTCCCAATTCCTTGACTCTCCAACGTTATGCAGCACAAAGGGTGCATTTCCCTTACTCGCATTTTTATCCTGTTGAATAAATTATATCTTCAAAAACACCAAGCCCTCCCAGAAAAAAAAAAATAACTGCAACACAGAATACCCAAAAAAGATTCATCAGAAAAAAAGGGGAACTTGAATATACACACATATGTCTATATGCATGTATCTATACCTCTATATATTGCAAGAAAATGAAGAGAAAGAGAAAGAGAAAGAGGGACCTGTGAGAGCTCTGAAACTGAGGAATTCTGAAGAGTAAAGAGAGAGAATTAGTTAAAAATGAAGCCTGAATTTGTAAAGAAGCAAGTAAAACATATGGGTTGATTATATATAATCAGAGTTTGTGCAGAAATGTATGCAAAGACAGATTAAAAAATGCAATTTTTTTTTTCTTTTTTATATAGAAACACCATTGATGGCTAGACAAACTTCTACGTCTTTGAATTTTCCGAACCCTATAGTAAGGATTGTACGAGGTGTTTGAATTTTTCGACCCTAAATAAATTATTGAACAAGTTTAGTGTGTATAATGAAATGGTCATTTATTTAGTGGGGTGCAATGAAAATGTTTTGTAAGAGAAACGACGTTTTATTTTGTTTTTGTCTTAATACAGACATACATAGATGCGGAGATACAGAGGTTGGTGATGCCACTAATTATGAGGGTACCCCTCACTCTTTGATTGTTTTACTTAATAATTCTCACTCTTATCAATTCTTGTGTTTCAAAAAATTTGGTTTTATATCTCTCTTATTTTTCAATATTTTTTCTTTTGATAATGTCACATTTATTTACTCAATTGAGACATTTATGTAGTTTTTAACCTTCATCGAGTTACATGCAGAGATGCCATTTTAAATAGCTTGGTGACTTGATCATTGAAACAAGTGTTTTTTTTTTTTTTTTTGAAATTCGAACAAAATATATTATTCAATCTGTTCGAATTAAAGTGTGATCCGAATTCTATTTGAAAGATAATTGAGAATTCTAATTCAATTCAATTAAGAAGAATTCTATTTGAAATCATATTCGGAGTCGATTTGGCAAATTCTAATTGAAATTCTATTTGAAAGTCCATTGGGAGTTAGAATTTGAACTGGACTTGAAGAGGTCAAGATATGAATCAGGAAGAAATTTTCAAAGCTTTTTCGCTAGCCAACCACTTGAGTGGCGCTGTCGAAATTTTGTGCAAAGAGCTGGTGTTAGCCTTGCGCTCGAACGATGCCACACCGTCCCTTGGCACCCTCCTGATGCGCAAGCGATAGCTCATCCGGCCTAGACCCGTTATCGTGTTTTGAGTATTTATTTATATCTATAACTCTACTTTTAGGGTTTGAAACATCCTCTATATATATTTAATTCTTCATTATATTTTAGATTAAGTTAGACAAATTATAAATATAAAATCATTGTATTCTTTCTGCATATTTTAGTGAAATTTCATTTACTCTGTAAACTATTTTGTTCTTGTATTCTTACAAACACTTACTTTATATTGTGTCATATTTTATTTCCTCGCCTATTATTACATTAAATTGGTATTAGAACAATCGGTTATCTTCTTCGTTGTTTATAACACAATCATTTGTCACTGTAAATAAGAAATGAAATACAGTGGTATCAAACTCGATCACCATTCCTGTGGACTACGTCAATTCCTTGAGGGAACGTATAGCGGTTATTGCTCTAGCTCGCTTATTCAACGAACGCTACAAATACCTATTAAAATAAGAGAATTAGCAGACAAGTTACAACAAACTTAAGACATGTAAGGCTTCACATTTTTAGTGATCTCTAGAACTAAATAAATAGAATTTTATGAACTTCTATCTCAAGTTTTTAAAAATGTATGGCTCTCCAATTTTTCAGCATAAGTTATACGTATCTTTTTTTTCGAAAGAAAACAACAAAATGATAATTTAGGAAAATGTTGTTTATAGATTAACATTTAATTGTATATTAAAGTATTTTTCTATTTGGCACGAGAAGATATGCCAAATAAAAAAGTAAAGTTAACAAATACCCATGGACTATGCTTTTATTTTGTATTTTTTATTATATGGAAGACAAATACCCATCATTTTAATAGGACTAAATAATTTCATCTTACAATTCCATTTGCAAATTAATTATCTCCTTAAGTTTATATGTTTTCATTACTTTATTTTACTCAATTCATAATATGGAATTTCAAATTAACATTATTTATTTAAATAGTAATAAAGAATTGAGGCCTCCATGTTATAATTAAAATGAATGATTTTCCAAGGGTTCCTATGCTGCTATGCATCCAAAAAACTATCTTGGAAAAGTTCGAAAAAATGGACGGATGTTTGGAAAAATCGTAATTGGGGTCTGAAAACCTGTCAGTATGAATTGATGCTTCTTAGGTATTTTTGCTACCAACGTAAAATGTTGGAGAAATATGGTCCTTATAAAGCGCAATAAAAATCACTATCTCTGATGAATAATGTTATCTATAGATTGCCTTCAAAAGTTTTGATGACAATTAAATGACCTCCTAATTTGAAGGATAATATCAATTGTCCAATAACTTAATAGAGTCAATGACGGAAGGGACACATATTAATACATAAATGAAAAAAAAAAACAAAAAAACGAGACCCAATTCTATCCTACCAAAACACCCCTTCACCTCTCTTCCTCATTGACGCTAGCTAATGAGCATTATTCTAACTTTTCCTGTTGGAGAGGCCGATTTATTTGTCTAAAATTTATTTTCTACACATTTTTGTTACGCGCTTGTTGAATTTGATCTTTCCCTAAAATGTTTGATATATGCACAAATTTCAAGTGTTTTCTACACTAAACTCAATATTCAACTAAATTATCTAAAAGTTAAAAGGGTTACAGAATGAATAAATTTATTCGTTTATATTTTATAGATCTTTTGGAGTTATGTCTAAATATATCATGCATGTTTAACACATTATCTACATAACACCAAACAAGATTTATGAAGAATGAGAAATTAAAATCTTTTATCGACCCATCATATAATATTCCGTTGGAAAGTATTTTTAAATTAGTGAAATGGGTCAACTTTATGCTCAAATTTCAATGGGACCCGTACTCTAATTTTAACGGGACTAAGTATATTTCATGTTCTACTCCACGATATGATTAACATGATATATTTATTTCTCGAAAAGCATTTAGAATTAAATTAAATATTTGATATCTAAGTAACCTACTTGAAACTATAAACTATTGAAAATTTTGACTTAATTGAAAATTGCTAAACACATCCTACTTAGGAAAATTAGGAAACTTTGGTATAATTTATAGTGGAAGTTTGGCAATTGAATTTGGATTTTAAGGGATATTAATAGCCTTTGGAAGGAAGAGATCTATATCATATTGGGTTTGATCCTAAACCCACAAGCATGCGCGTGCCGCCATCATCTAGCCAACACATGATGTCCTTGTCCTATATATATCTTTTTAGACAAAATTTATTTAAATTTTTTGAGTCAAACTGTAACTAATCAAATTCTTAAGTACTTAATAAAATTATTTTAAGCGATATTTTTTATTTCCTATCGTTGGCTTTTCTCGAGTATTTACTGGTCTGAGTTGTCTATTAATTGACTTAATAGACGTTAGTTATCAAACTTAACTGACGTAGTGTTTCGGTCATGTTTGGATTTTGAGGGTTATCTAAACAGTGATGACTATTCTTAAAAGGCTTGAAGGGTGTTTGAATGGAACGAATCTATAAATGGCATGCCTTGCTGCCAAAAAATTTACACTATTTTCATCGCAAACTTTAATTGAATCTCATTCCCTCTCAAATTTTGATGCTGTTTTATAAAGTGTAAGCACTTCATTGAGTTCGTTGGAACTACTGTAGATTGTTGTACTATTTCTGTAAGAGACGAAATTCATTCTATCCTAAAAGATGATTGATGTATGACTTTAGCACCATTGAATGAAGCAAATTTGTCTCAAGTAGGCATTGTGAAGTCGATTGGCTCGAATTACCATTTTGATCATGTTGATCATCCTGTTACATTGTTCAAATATGTTCAAGTAAATTTGTAAGTATGTTTATCTTCAAATTGTTCGAAAGGGAAATTTATACTCTAGAACCAACATATTCGCCACTTTGCAGCAAATATACCCTTTTGTTATTATTATTATTATTATTATTTTTGGCTACACTTACGGATATCACTTTATCACATTTGTTTATATTTACGTGTACTTGGCATCATACTCAGTTCTTCAATTAATCTAACAACTCAACATATGTGACAAATAAATCAAACCCAATGAAAAATGCCTTTATTGACTACATTTCCATAAATGGAAATTATGGAGAACTGTGTAATCTTAGAATGCATACCAAATACCTTAACTAAATTATACCTTTCTTTGCTTAAAATTATTGTGGACAATGGAGAGTTGTTGCAAGAACAAAAGTACCATTCATAAAACTTGGAAACTTTGTGAAACATGTGTAGTGTCCTGTTAGGTTAACTTCAAATATATTAACTAAATTTTATATTTCTATGCTTAAAATTATAGTGTGGACAATAGAGAGTTGTTACGAGAATAAAAAATGTCATTCATACAATTTTAATTTTTTTTGTTTTGGGACTTTAGTAATTCAATCATGCTAGAATAATTAGCTTCAAGTATCTTAACTAAATTATACTTCTCTTCGCTTAAAGTTATTGTGTAGACGATGGAGAGTTGTTGCAAGATCAAGAAAGTGTCATTCATACAACTTGGACACTTTTGGAACTTTTATAGTGTCGTGCCATGTGCTAGGTCGGCTCTAAATAACTAAATCATACTTCATGTTGTTCCACTACCAAAAAAAAAAAAGGTGGTTCTACCAACTAAAGATTTGGCGACCTTTGTTGCTATAACACTTTCATCGACCACACTTGGTAAAGTTCTTGATCGATTAAGATTAGATCAAATTTTTTTTATACCCTATTTTAAGCAAAACTTGGTTGCTAAATCCAAGTAGTTGGTCGATTTGGTTGCTAATGGTTAGGGCAACATTTAAACCCACCTCTTTTTTTACATGTGATGGGGGGTTTCAACGAATAGAATGAAATTGGTCAGTGAAACTATACCCTTACAGATTTATTCTAAAAATAAACTATGAAATGCAATTGATAAAAACATTCAATCTTAAACAGGTACAAAACACTCTTAATTTAATTCAATCTGGATTTTAATCAAATCTAATTGAAATCAATTAAGAGTAGACACAAAAAAAGTTAATGCCAAATAGGGCAAGCAAATTTATAAAAGAATATTCAAGCATGCTGCGTGTACATTTTTTAATTTTAAAAATGTTTATTTTGAAATAAGCTTTTATTTTACTTTTAAAAAGTTTTTTTTAGATAATTTTTTATTTTATTTTTTTGAAGTAACATTTTTTTAAAATAAGTTTTTATTTTGTTTTATTTTTCAAGTAACGTTTTTTTNATTTTTCTAAATTTATTTTTTTAAAAAAATTATTATATATAAATAATGCAAAATTACTGTTTTACCACTTTTAAAATTAATGAAAATAGTTGGGTAGTCATAGTGAAATGTTATATGAAATCGAATGATCAAGGTGAAACGTTATATGAAATCGGATGTTCATAGTGAAATAAAATCAAATTGAGTGATTATTGTGACACCAAGTATAAAATTGGTGATCATAGTAAAACAAAATCAAAATGAGTGACCATTGTGATACCAAATATAAAGTTGGATGGTTTAACCCAAATATTTCACTAGGTAATGTTGGCATTGGCAACCCTTTTTGAGACCAAACCCTTTACTCTAAATATGTTTGGAAGTGAACCCTATTAGTTTTGGGTCCACAAAAGCTATAACTTAGTCCCAATCACAAGTCTTAAAAGCAAAACCAAAATAATTGGAGCCACATATAATCAACAGTAAATCTCACTTCACAACCATGAAAATAATATATTTTTATCTATGCCTGCTCGAACTGTTTGGGATGGGTATAATGTTTGTTTTATACAATCAATGAGATTTTTTATACCAAAAATGTAGCTTAGGAGAGAGGTTTGAGGGAATCCACATGGGGGCTCGTACTTAAGAAGATAAAAAGTTATTTTAGAAATTAATTTTCAAACATTGCTAAAGTGAATTCATCGCGAAACTCTTCTATAAAAAATAAAAGTAAAAATAGAAGTCCTATCAAATGAACATTTATACGTGAGTGTGTACATGTGATGAGGGCGTAAATTGAGGTTTTCATTTGAGAGTTTTGATGAATAGTCGCCAAACTATTAAGGTACATTATGATACGAAATCGTATTCGACATCTAACGATGATAGTGATCGGTAAGTGAAGTAAATTTTCAACCTCAATGATGTTCGAAAGACATGTTTGTGTAAACAGTAAGCTTAAAGGAAGTCCCGTTTACCAAAAAAAGAATAATTAATAATATTTAAATTTAGATGGAAAAATTTTAAACAAAAAAATAATCTAACTTGTGAGTAAAACGAATTATGTATTTTGATGGAAATTGCAGGAATTAGTTTCAACACAAACATCTTTCTTATTTTTAGGTTTGATCAAGACAAAAAAACTTTTTTTAAAAAATCACTTATTTACTTATAAGTAAAACGTTTAAGCTTTGTGAGACATGCACGTAGTATCCACATGGGTGGAGCGTCTAATACAATCTTTGGACGTGAAGGGCAGTCACATTTGTAATATAAAATTATTATTTAAAATTGAGGATAAATAAATTGTTGATTTTGTGTTGGTCTAACTGCCTGCAAAAAGTAAATGAAAACAAGTTGGCATGTAAGTGAGTACCGAATTGCATCGATTTTCTATATAAAGTACAATTTTGATACCTTATTTTATACACAAATTATCTTGAACTGCACCAAATTACGTAGAAATTAATCTTCAAGTATCCATGTCGATGATATATATGTTAAATCATCCCTTCTAAGAGATAATATCGATATTCTTGTTACATCGTTATGTCTAAAAGGCTATATCGTTAATAAAGAAGTATACTTGATTAATAATCACTCAATATAATTAAGTCAAGAGTATGCTGAACTTCAAGACACGGGTACGTGATGCCGAGATTTTATCTAATAATTTAATTGTTAAACATAAATATTAATTTTATTTATATAGTATTCAACAAATTTAAAAATATGTGTGTGTACCCAATTGAACGGGAATATAAAATGACAACACCAACTTATTAATATTTAATTTTAATTGGTGGCACCAACTTATTAGTATTCAATTCTAGTAGCATTATTATCATTGACAGAACTTTTGATAGTATGTATCATGTTTGGCAATTGATCCTCATGTAGGTAGGGGCCTGCCCTTGTGTCGCAAGGCAAATGTACATAGCACTCATATGGTCATGTCTGCATGTTTATAATCGGTCGAAATCATTTTTCATCCATTTCGTGCTACCTAAAAATATTATCTACTTATTCATAACTTATTTCTATCTATTTATAATTATTTAAGTCTTTTATAAATTACTCTCAAACATACTTTTAATTAAGTTAATGAATCGAGAGAAAAAAATAAAAACGACCGACTATCAGTGTAACGTACCTAAATTTTATGTGTTATCACCAAATTCAAATTCCAGTTGGAAAACAACTCAAATGAGTCCCCACAGCACCAAATTTCTTGTGTTGGTGAAGCCATTTCAATCATGCTCCCCTATCATTTCAAACTTCAATCCTCCAACATTACCATGTGCAAACCCATACTATCAATTTCAAATGCTTTGTCTTTCAAACTTTTGCATTCAAAGTTTTATTATCATTTCTTATCTTCTAGACAATGAGTAGTGTAATTTAAGATACAAAGAAAAGACTCAATTTTAAAAAATGAAGGGTCGTGCGTACTTTTGACGATAATAAAAAAACTTCAATAACATCATATAAGATGTTTGGAATAAATAATTAGACGAACTGAAAGTCAACGTACCAAAAAGTCTATGATAAATCTTAGAAAGCAAGAATCCAATTTGTGTGATTGGAATACGAGGGTGTTTCATGTTTGGAGAGTAATGCATGGGGGCATGGAACAATATGTTTCACACTCTAATAATTGGAAATTACAAAATTAAATAAATGGCCTACTTTGTTTTTCAATATTTCTTCGAAAGTGCTAACGACAATGACTAACTGAATGACTGTGTATCCATTCTGAAATTAATTCAAGAATATTTAGACATGCATGCCTACAAAACATGGTCACAATGTCTTCTCTACGAATGGGATTTTTCCAACTTTTATAAGTAAATTAATATTTAATCAATTGTCCGTTCAAAGATCTCCAATGAATGGATTAGGATAAATCAAAATTTGGAAAACATTAATAATTTTGGATTATGGAATTTAATAGACATCAATCAAACGGCTAATCATGAAAGGATTTTCTTGTCTGTCTTAAAAATGGTTGTTAACCAATTTTGTTTTGTAGTTCATTAAAAATGGTTAGCGGGCACATATAATCCTAATTTTAAAAATAAAAAATCTTCTATGTTGTTGTTATTATTATTATTGAGTATTATTTTAAATGTGTGGTTAAAATTAATTATTAACTTTGACTTAATTTTTCATTTTTTTAACTAGACCAAATAAGGGCCGACTTTGAAAGCAAATTACAGTACAAGGAGGATGTAACTAGAACCAAACATTATTACATTGATGATTTTTGACAACACTCCCACTTACTAATTGTCGAATTCTATCTCGTGCTTCATACCAAACCCACCAAATAGACAATTTTCAAATAATGCTATTTAACTTTATTTTAGGTGACGTTAATGTAATATTAAATAATAAATGAACTTAAAGCTAACGAAGTGAAGACACTCGTCAAGATGCCGGGCTCTTATCTTCATCATTTTCGTCAATTCTAATGGTGACGTCTTACAAGATGTACTTCTGGTGGTGTCGTTCGCATTGCAGTCATTGACTGCATAAAACTTACGTCCATTGGTTCCTTGCTTTCAACATTAATGCAAACTTTCCAATCTGAGCCACTATTTGTCTAAATTAAAAGGAAAATGCTATTTGTAAACCACGAACAATGAAAAAACCATGGACCCCTTTCTTGTAGAGGGGACTGTATATCAAAATGTCAATATTGGTGTACAAGTTAAAATTACATTTTGTACCAATACTGAGTTGTCCTCAACAGGTCACTGAGTTCAACATTATTTATTATTTCAGAGGTTGATCAAAGCTATGTCGTGATCAAACCTTCCAAATGTTTGACCAACACCAACCATGGCGAAGAAGAGAATTGCATGTTTTTGAATTCAATCATTTTATGTTATATATGTATATCTTGTCATTTTTTATATTATGTCACGCATCGACACATGTCTGAATAGTTTTCAAAAACAACACTAATTTCCGTCCAACACTCGTTGAATTTACACACAATGTATACCAAGATATAATTCATGGAATGTATACTTATCATAATTCTTTAGAATTATTCCCAACCCAAAACAAAAAAACTATTATGCTACATGTGCATTATCTTTAAATTATTCTTTACATTGTGTCACGTGACAACATGCAATTGAATAGTTTTTTTTTTTAAAAAAAAACCACTTTACCCTCTCACAATTTTTTTAAATCAAAGAGGATGTCATCTTCAATATAAGGAAAAGATATACAAATAGCATTGTGCAAACAAAAATTATGAAGTAATTCAAGACCATTAAGCAAGTCAAAAATAATAAAATGGATTAATGAACTCAATTTGACACAATTAGGACACTTCTGATGCAAAAGTAGACAAAGACCAAACTCAATAATCCACTCGACACAGTACCTTGGTAGAGATAAAAATGAATAAATAAATCGTTACAAGATGATATTCAGTAAAATGCAGACAAATTCAACAACTCCAAGATTTCTATTTACCCTTTTTAAATTAAAAACACAATAGGTTACATGTTTTATTAATAACAATAGAGTACAAAACATATACTCAGGAGACAGGCTTGAGCTAACCTTGAAATAATGGTTACCCCGTCTAGAGACGGTAAGTCAAATATAAAATCTAAAAGACTACACTTTCACATGCCCTAACCATACTCCTCGTTGTCACACTGTCTGGTCTAGTCCACTTTTGCATATCAAACACGTCACCCCGTAAGAATCGTTATCAAACACTTTTGAGAAAAGCCAAATGCTAACAGTTCCATAAGTAAAGCAAGATCAATTATCAAGGCAAAAAAGGGGATAGATCACATTATGCACAGCTAGCTATATTTTGTACAAATTGGTGAAATATATGGGGACCAGCATAACGACATCCACCAACTACTATTAGCTTAACGAAGTATAGACAATATTGACATCTTAATTTCCACATGAGTGACCCCTACAGTGCCTTATCAAATAAAGCTATCATTAGCTGTATTAGGCACAGGACCACCTGTAGAAATTTGAATAGTAAAAACCCAACAACATTTAAAGCATGTAGATGCAACTTTTCACTTATAATTTAACAGAAAATAAGTTTTCAATCCAACAACTTAGGGACACAGAGAGTTGAGATTCTTTGAGGTCACATGAGAGACCCCCCCCACCTGTCATTTCAATATGTTGTTATGATGGGTAGATACAACACTTTATAGATTACAGTAACAATTAGAGGCTACTAAAGTGAAAAACAGGAATTATAAAGGTAATTGACAGCAGAAACATGATAAGAAAGTCACATCAGGAAAGCATCGAAGTAATATTTCGAAGACATAGTCGATGAATGATGACAAGTATTAGTATAGATAGAGAAACACAAGTTGGAGACATCATATAATGATTTTATGGCCACAAAAAGGACAACGATTAACACATCCACAGTTTTTAGAGAACTTTTTGATTAGCAAACATTCACTTTTCCATAGCACAATGAAATGACGTCCTCTCCGTGATTCTTGAGAAAGACAATGCTTGGGCTTTGGTTTCTAGATCCTAAGTTCAGTTTCAATTGGTAAGCAAGTATTATGGCCCTAATGAGATGCAATACCCAAGCTAATACATTGGATGAAGCCGACAATATTTCGCTTAAGTTCCAAGTATGCTAGCTGTGTAATTCCTGTTAATCTTTTACACTTCATCATTTTTTCTTTGTTTCTTCTTCAGATTCCCATTAACTAAAATCCCAACATAACATAATTACGCCCTGCTACTAGAATTTATGTTAATCAAATCCCTCCAGGAGAGGGGGGACAGAGAGAATTTATGTTAAACATCATGCTCGACGACCATGGACTCAAGATGAGATAAAGGTGAAGGGTAATTTCATTCTGAAAGCACACAAGTCAACAACAAGACGCCTATTCTGTACTATATTTCAATAAGGATAGATCATAAATTTGACTCAGATCTTGAAACTGATAACTGCCTTCACTCAAGAATGCATTTTGGGTGATTTCTCAAACAAACCATTCAAAGTTAAATTTAAAACCAATTATCTCATTTTCAACTATGCGTTAAGAACTTTGGGAAGGAAAGTAGTTAAAACGGAGTTCCTTAGATCTTATTTCTTTCACACAAGTGAGGGCCTGAAGAAATTTAAATCCAAAAGTTAAAGAGAAATTGTACTATAAAGGAGGCAAAGCAAACCAAAGTTCTGTCCTGATTATTCTTACAGAACAGCAAATGAGATATGTAAATTGTCGTCCTTTTAGAACTTTCCCTCGGACTTCTGCACCCAAGATCATATTTCACGTGTGTAAAATCCACTCCTAAAGTTATAAACAAGCTCCATTATGCATGAAAGGAGGAGGTACTCGGTGAAAATAAAATAAAATAAATATTGGAATGCAAGTGTTCAAATTAATTCCAATTAAGTAAGTTACACATAATGAATATCAACAAAAGAACAAGTACAAAACAATCTCGAACCCAAAATTTTTAGATAAATAATATCTCATTAAGTGCACATGTTGTGCAAAAGCCAGATACAAGATCATCAGTACAAACCAAGAAGGTAATTACCCAACTCTATAGTTCATGTTTTTTTCCCCAAACTTCGACGGGTGTTTAGGTCTTTTGGATTGAACCAGGGCAGGGGGGGTGGGCACAAAAAGTTCACCAATGGAACCAGTATTTTAAAACACTAATCAGTCGTCAAGGCATTTTGCTTCCGTGAGGTACAGCGTGAGCTCAACATAAAGAATGAAAAATAATTCAAAAATTATAATTGTAATAAATCGTAAATTTGTAAACAATCTAAAGCCTTAATGATAAAATATTTTAGTAAAATTAAAGTATGATTTGCGACTCAAAACTTAAAAGGGAACAATAAATAGCATATAATAAAATTAACATTGTAGAGATCACATAAAGAGACTATTAATCTACAACTAGAACTAAAGGTTCAAACCAAATGAAACAACTGAGCTAACTATTCAAGAATTTTGCTTGATTTAACTTTAAGACAAGAAAACAAAAACACAGAGATGACAACGAGAAGACTAAAAGAGAGTGAAGTTCATTGTCACAAGTATCATGTCACCGATTGTTCACCGTTGAAAAGCTGCAACTTCAATTGGGAGAGGGGTTTCGCATTTCAGTTGTAGGATTCTAGGACATGCTGGCTTCAGCGCTCTCTCTCCCCCTCCCTCTCTCTCTCTCTCTCTCTCTCTCTCTCTCTCTCCCTCNCTCCCTCCCTCCCTCTCCCTCCCTCTCTCCTAGTTATTAGGGTAGAGTTGCATTTAAAATAGTCAAGAAAACCTTAAAACATTCTATGCTACACAAGACCAGCCAAAAAAGCTGAAGTCAATAGTTAGATAGCACAAAGCTTATGCCTTGAGGTGTGTACCTGAATATGTTGAGGCATAAGTGTCGACAAGTGGCACTAAAAATGTAAGCTTTGAGACATTAAGAAAGACCTAAAATGATGCATGCCTTAATGAGTAAACCATGGGTGCTTTTTGAAACAATGCTCTGAATTAAACATGCACAGATAAATCTTGGCTAAGAAGCACTGACATGAACACAACATAGACACAGTAGCAAATGATTTTTCAGAAAACTAGGACATGGCTTGTTGACTAAAATAATTTTTTTATTCAACGAAAATAGAATATTGTATTTGTTGTATCGAAGTGGATATAAAAAATATAAAATAATCTTGACATTAAGTTTGTATATATTTTCTCATAACATGATGTTCATCCAAATAAAATTTAAATAAAAATTCTCTCTCATTGTATTTCCAAAATCTTCGTCATTTGTAAACAATATTTCTTCAAATTGATTCATAGAGATCAATTATTAATTTCAAATACACCAATATCTTCAAATGCATCACCACCAATACTTTCACATGTCAGTCTCTCTTTGTAAATATACTAGATTCTTTCTTTACAAGATACAAAGATTACTATGAAGAAAACATTTTGGAGCTATCTTATTCCCTTTAAGTTAAGGTGAATAGGAATAAACGCTCCATTTTCGGTCCCAACACGACAGTGAATAGTTGCACCAATAACTTCAAGGCCAATGTTCGAAAATATAAGTGCAATTGTGTCTTGGGGGTCCATCTGGTAATGATCATGTGGACAAAATCAAAGTCCTCCGTTTTCCCATTTCTCTATCATGGTAACCCATATGTCATAAATTAAATGAAGACAAAGTTTATGAATATCATAACATCACAAAGTCAGAGAAATTCATAAACAAGAGCAGTAAAGTAAAGAACATAACCTATGTAGTTCCACCAAGGATCATCAAGCTCTTTATGTTTCACAAAAATATCCTTAACGCATCATTTTCTCAATGGGATGATCGTTTATCAATTATAATCATGGCTTGGAGGCCACTTCATGAGCTTAAAATCTTTTTCAGCATAAAAACAAAAGAAAATTCCAAGTATCATGCAAAAAACAACTACATCGGTACATATTTTTTACACTGCGAGTCTTGTAGAGCCGTTCATAATACAATATTATTACTCAAATAATTTTTAATCTTATCAATGGAGGTCTTCAAGCTACGAATGGTCATTGTATGAGAAGCTCACATGTTAAAAGAGCAATTTTGTGAAAATTAAAGTAATTGATAATCTTTGGTGGGACTCTATAATTACGTTGTTGCATTCATTGCCAAGTAGGGACTCTATAATTACATTGTTTCTATATGAATAAGCTCCAAATGTAAAGAGGATTCAGACTCCGTTGATAGCAATATTCATCTCTTTTAAATGACGAGTTCACAATATTCCCAAGGAGGGATTTTATGAAGCATTTGGATACCAAATTGAGAATTGATTATAGTACATTTATACAAGATACAAATCCTGTTTAAGGTAAGGCAACTATTTATACTACTGTGTTAATTCCTCATCAAATAAGGAATACATTTGATACAAAAAACCTTATGCATTCTAACTCACATTTTAAGTTTATTTGAAACCGTTGGTGTGATTGAAGTTACTAATTTATCTCTACAGAAATCAGAAAGGGGGGAACAGAGATGAAAAAGTTGGAGAGGCAAGTGACGATGAATGTTAGAATTAAATTTCGTTGTTATGAGAAAATATGCATGAACTTGATGTCATGTTCCGCTTTGTAATTGTTATGTACACTTTGATGCAACAAGTATACAATGTCCTATTTTCTTTATAATGAAAAAAAATTAATTTATATTATTTTCACTAAAGTGTCCCCGACGTGTCATATATTACTTTTTTTGGAAAGCAACATATTGGTGTGCCGTCCGTCCTTGTCCGTGTCCTTGTTCTACATCGTTTCTTAGACTATTCACATATATTTCACTTCTTATCAAATGGTATTGCTGAAGCCAGAATAGAATTAAATAGCAATACAAGATGGCATCTTAAATCGGGCTCTATCAAGATATATAAAATGACATAAATAATAATTTTTCTACTAAAATTATTTGGACCTACCAGTAGACTGCAAAATTTTCAAAGTGACATGTTAAACCTTCATAACGAAAAGACTGTGTTAAACCCACAATTGAAATTTATATATCTCACGGTACTAAAGGGATCAGATCAGCGTGTACATTATGCCCATGTTATGTTTACTTACCTACCTCAAATTTTGTAGGTAGTACCCACAAAAGGAGAATTTTACTAGCTCACGGAACAGTTGTGATTTTGACCCAACAACCCAGAGTCCAGGTAAACATGCAAGCAAAATGCCTACATATGAACAGATATAGCTAATAGGTATAACAGTTGCATTTTTTTAGTTGCACAATTAACCATACATCACTCCAAACAATTCGAAAACTAATAAATATTATTGCATTACTCACTTTTACGAAATTGCTTGCAAATATACTTCATGTCAATAACACATTGGGACATCCATGGACTTTCGAAATAATTAACATTAAAACTTAATGCAAAAGTAATCCAAATAAATCTTCTCCATCAAATTGTATCCTAACAAAAATTAGATTATATCACATTCGAACAAGAATCACGAAAAATACAATGAAATCTGAAAATCTTACAGTGGAGTAGTGTCATCCAAGGAAGGATTTCAATCTCTCGTAATTAAAAACTCTGATCACGAAGATCCCTTCAAGAATACCCAAACACGTTCCGGCCACAACATCAAGCACGAAATGCCGTCCCAGAAGTACCCGCGAAGCTGAGGTTATTGCAGCCCATACCCCTACAATCACAACAAAATACTCAACAAGCATACTATCAGCATCGAACTTCAATCGGACCACCAAAATTCGTTCCACTGAAGCTGAATAAAAGCTAATGAGGGTGGCAATGAAGGAAACCCTAGAGGAGTGCCCACTGGGGAAAGACCAGTGGTCAACGGCAAAAGAGAGGAACATGTTCTTGTTGTAAACTGGGCGAGGGCGTTGGATGAGATGTTTGAGAAGGCCAATCAAGAGAAGGTCCAAAAGGGATCCCAGTAAAAGGTTTAGTAGGAGGAGAGAGGTGACGGTGAGGGTGGCGGTGGTTGAGAGGGTGCTGATGGAGGTGGTGGTGTAGAGGAGTGAGAGAACGATGGGGAAAAAGAGACGTCCATCGCCGGAGAATTCGAGGAATTTGAGGACCGAGAAGGGTAAGATGGGGTGAAAGAGGGTGTAGAAGTGGAGGGAGATGGCGGTGTCTAGGTTTATCAGGCGGCGGAGGAGGGTGAGAGACGGTGGTTTAGATTCCATGATTCTTGATTTTCCGGTGAGGCTTCAACCGTCTAGGATTCAAGTGCCGGCCCAAATGTCATTCATTGGGTTTAAGGAGGTCCAAGCCACTCCACATCGGGTGCTTCATTTTTATTATTTATTCTACAATAAAATAATATTTTTCATTAGATCAATAGTTTTTTTTTTTTCAACTACACATTCTTTATCAATCTATTATTTCAAAATATATTCTTCTAAAATAATGTGACTCAAAAACACCCTTACTGTCTTTAATCTAGAGTTTTTTGAGTCATATACTTGAGGCTACGGTGAAAGCATAAGCCTCATTTTTACAAGAAAAAAAATTTTTTAATATTATCATTAAAAAATAAGGAAGTGCGGTTAAAATATAGGAAAATTTTTTTGAATTCACGTCCAAATCATTTTATTGGAAAATGTATCATTGAAAATAAATTTACGAAAAAATGAATTTTTGAAAAATGGAGCTCATCAGGGGCCTCGTGCCCCCCACAAATGTTGTCTTGAGAGTCGAATGGAAGATAGTAGAGGTAGTTGAGACTGAATATTTATAAAAGTATACTGCGCTCAAAGATATATAGAAGAATGAAAATTGTTGATTTTGAAAAAGAAAGCACGATGAATTAAAGAATAAGAAGTAATATGAGAAAAGATACAAATTTCGAAAGCAAAATATGTTGAGAAATATAAGAAAATCATATTAAACTTTTCTTGTGGCTTTAATTGATAAGGAAGTACGTAGGTTATTCAAGCATGTTGTACCTTTGCATCTTGCACCGCGTCATATAGTATTGAGTTTATTTCATCTATTTTTCCAAAATCAATAGTTTCCTGATTTGGTTGATTCTTAACATATTCTTTTTCATTTTTCATTCTTTTAAAGTAATCTTAAGATATTATAGGAGGATGCCAATCTTTGAAATATTTGGATGACAAGCACATGAGTTTAATCTTATTTCAACGTCAATAAACGAAAAACTTCATTTAAATATGAGTGACGTTCATCAATACTTTGTGTACTTGCTTGGTGGTGGATCATATTATTGTTAAATCATAGAAGTTGTCTTAGGTTGCATTTCATACCTTATATAGTATTAGAATAGATAGGATTAAGGTGATTAATATTAAAGCGAATCCTCTTATTATAGATTAAGGTGTACTATTACTAAATTGTGCTTGGGGTGATTCATACTAAAAAGATGTCAAGTATTTGTAACAAAGTGTTTTGCTAAACTTCAAAAAGCTTATCATTTCCATTTTTTTTTTTTTTAAATCAAGTAACTTCTTATCTATAAATATGTTTGAATAACTTACTTTTCTCTTATTCCTTATCAGTAATTTTTGCTGCACGGTCTATTGAGTCTCTACAAAAGCAACCCGACTCATTTAGTAGCCTCTGCATTGTGTTTCTTCTTGCTAGCAACGCGTAAAATTACTATGCAACAGAGCAGTTCTGATGCGATATAACATAACATAGCAAATATAAATACTACAATCCAATCCTGGTTTTAGAAAACCAGTAGTCGAGACAGTTAAAACTGAAATGAAAATTACCAATTAGGAAAAAATAAAAAAAATCAATCGAAATAGATTTCCGAGCTTTTAGAATGCCATAAAACAAAAGCATCCAAGAGTCATATCATCTATCCGTGAGAGGAGACATTTCTTAACAAACCATTTAGAATAAAACTTCCTAAGCCAAAATGGAAAATAGACTGACTAAATTATGTAAAATCCCTCGAAAGAATATTCCCAAGCAATAATAGCCTCCCCAATGTATAGCGACAAAGGTCCATATCGTCGTCTGTCACTTCTATTGAGATTCCACGAGAACAAATAATGGCTTCCCTTTCAAGCGATCCCTTCCCTACAACATTCAGAAGAGTCGAGAGAGAAATTAATCTAGAATGATATCATTGTAAATAGAAATGACACATGAAAAATATATGCTGCAAGTGATGAGTTTGCAGAAGCTTATTGCCCCTAAAGTGACTGGATCCTAAATAATTTGGTCTAGCTAATGAGATCCCAAAAACAACTTATATTTCACATATAGGCAGGCTGAGCACATTTGCTAGACAAAGAATGGATAGTAGCTAGAATTTCAATGAAAGTCGAGGAATGAAATCCGGACTTTCTAACTAAATAACATTTGCTTTATCATTTTATATAACATTTTATGATTATTAATCAATACTACGACAAAGATATAAATCAAAACTGATTCCAAATATAAAGTAATCCATAACAGGAGGGAGTCTAAAGTCATATTACGTCAAAAACTAAATTTGCCGTTGTTATGTAAATGACCATTAATTTCTGATCGTGTAACGAAAGAAGTCACTAATCTTCAGCACTCAGCAGTTAATAAAGAGTGCTAAATCACAAGGGAGGTTAGCATCAAACCGAATTGTTTACTTCCCCCACCCTTTGGAGGGTCTACAAATTAAAAATGGAAAAAAGAAAGCCAATTTCAAGTCTTTTTCGCAACCATGTGTTGAAAGGTCATCTAAATGTACTTGCCCACACCAAATTTCATAAATAACGAAATCCACAAAAATAAAAAACGTACTAAACGTCAACAGACAAAAGAACGTAAACAAAATAGATGACACATGAAAAGAGACATAGACCAAATTGTTTTTGTCATGATCAAACGCTAAAAAATTGAAAAACGACCAACTTTAAAGTCATTTCCTCGAGGATAGGGAAATTTGGAAAATAAATTGGAAAAACAAACCTTTAGATCTGGTATTTCAATGACACAGGCACACTCTACAACTTCAGCTCCAGCACGTTCTGAGAAGCAACAATTTCAAGTCAAGCCGGCAACATGTACATTATTATTGACAAAAAAGGAGAAGACAAACAAAAAAAAAAAAAGTAAATATTTATACGGTTTGAAACGATTCCCACAGTAAGACACGAAGGACGTAATAACCCATAACCAATTTGGAATGTAGCCCACAGCGTGTACTAAGAAAACCGTGCTTATGTAAAAGAACATTTCATAGAAGCATCAGTTTCTATACAAAAAACAGAAGGAAAAAAGTAAAGATTATGGAAAGCCTGCATAATATAGATATTAATGAAGAGTACCCAATAAGTTCATGGCAGCACAGAGAGTGCCACCAGTAGCAATTAGATCATCAACAACCAATGCATGCTCCCCAGATTCCACTGCTCCAACATGCATCTCAAGGCAGTCGCTTCCGTATTCCAAGTCATACTCTTCCCTGAAAACTTTACCTGCGATTAAATGAATTTGAAATAAGATAGTAACCACAAATAGGAAGTGAGCAAGAATGTTTCATGAAGCTTTTGGTCAATTAAGAGTAAGATGAAATAGTTTTAACTTCAAAAGTTGAGAAATTAACTGGCAAAATGCACGAGTAGATGACAAATTAACACCAAAAAAAGGATAAAAAGATTAATCCCAACAAAAATTGGAACCCATGCATCAGAAAACTATTAGCTAACAAGAAGCTTCGATAAATCACAGAGCGAAACGAGTTGACTGAGAAATTTTAGGATGTAGGGTTAGAATAATAATGATGGCTTCAAAAATGGATCTAAATCAATTGAATGAACTATAGAAGCATTTTTGAAACTTGAAAGTATATAATGGGCAAACAATGAGGATGGCCTGAACCAAACCTTAAGGAAACATGCTTGTTACATATGATGGTTTTAAAAAATTTGGATCTACATTAAAATAATTGAGAATGGCAGGATTCCAAGCAGTAGATAATGAGAAAACGCTATGGTTCACCTGAAGAAGATTTAAAACAATAGATATTCAAAAGTACAAGATAAAAATGGTGAGATTTTTTGCATAATTAATTGAATAACATATAGGTAAACAAACAAATAATCCTGCTTTTCAGATTAAAAAAAACTTTTCCAACAACAATTGTAAATTAGGAATACACTACAGGGAGAAAGTACCAGGAAGTTTCTTTGGCTTTCTCAAGGGAACAAACTTCGCTCCAATTGCCAATGCAATGGGAGGGCCAAATATAAAGCCCCGAGCCTCTATCCCTGAGTGGGAGAAAGGAAAACAAATGTGAGATCTTGATATTACATGATAATTCTTTAACTTGACATGTAATTCTTAATATAATCTCTTGACAAGTAGTTGGCCAGAAATAGAGCAATAAAGGGATGTTACTTTATCTGCACTCCTTTGGAGAATGTAAACAGGCAGAACAGGATATGTGAAATCTGTGTATTTTAGAAATTTACAAAGAAGGAAAAATATGCTTGAAAAAAATGCCAATCTTTTAAAAGCACAAATTACCCTTATTGGACACTTGACACCCAAATAAGGGTATAGGGAAATTATCAGACATTTTGCACCCTGATCCTTCACAAACCTAGAAAGTACATAAGAGATATTTAATTTTTTTTTTTTTTCTTAAACTATAAAATAGATTAGACTGTGCATTTTTGGGTCATATTAGACATCATTTTACCATAGAAATAAGGTAAAATATTAAGGGATTGTTTGGTACAAATTTTAATCTAAGTCAAACAATCAATATTAACCACATCTTTCATGGTCCCACGGCTTTTCAACCACACATTTCAAAATTTTCTATCACAATCTACTAAAAATCTAATTTTAATCCTCACCAAACACCCCCAAATCATATAAATACTACGTTGTGTCACATACCCACACTTCACACCTTTTCACAAGTCCAAGAACATAGCTTGAAGCCTTGAAATATGAAGATAGACTTACTAGAGATAAGACTCCCCATTCTTATGGTATAACTCGTACAAAAATTACATGGAATCCTTGGGCAAGGGTGCATTTGTTATGATTGACCGAAAAGAAACTAAAATACATAGAAGAAGGAAAAAATGCCGCCAAAAAGGAGAATGTAACCATAAGCAACACAATTACATATATTACTAGGTTAGAGACTATAACATTAACTTCTTAGAAGGTGACTTTACACCATTTCATCATGTAGTTGAGAGCCCTTAGACATTCTAAGACATTAATGAACAAGCATAATTAAGACAAGAACAATAGTCAAATAAATACCAACTGCAGACATACATTTTCCTCTAAAGTAAAACACGAAGTATATTGCTAAAATGGCACCAAAGTCTAGTATCTTTCACACATCCAACTCGTCTCATGAATCCATTGTTATATCTTTGGAAATGCAATAGATATCCATAAAAAATGAAACAATCATTTAAACAAATAAACAAAAACAAGCTCAGCTTAATCATTTAAAAATGATATTGAAACATCATAATCTTTCACAGTACCAAATGATGTCGTCTTTCTTTCATAATGTGTTAACCAAGACATACAAATTTATGGTTTTGTCTCCTAGGACAGTGAACGAAATAACATAAGTATATAAAACTGATGATAGGACTTTTATCTTATGGAAACCACCACTGCTAAAATCTAGAATTTAATCTCAATCAAAGTCAACAATCAATTTTAACCACATAGTTTATGATATCTACAACTTTTCAACTACATATTTCACCAACTTTATCAAAATCTACTTAATCCGCACCAAACAGGGGCATAATAAGGAAAAATAAACATTATTAACAGTAAGCTGAAATGCAGAGGGAGAAAAGAAAAATTGATGAGTACAGATTAGTAATTTTGTTTATTTTCTAGTGCTTTTTGGCTTTTCTTGCAATTATTCGTTATTGTACGACTCAAAGTTCAGTGATTCACTTCAATACCACAACTTTAGCCTAAATAAATGGTAAAGGTGAAACAGGAAATGCACTACTCACTGTCACTTTCACAAATTTGCCATATGTTTATCAATGATCAAACTATAGCATAACATAATAAAAGAAATACCAGTGGAAAGAGGCAAAGAAGATACAAATTATAGTGGAGTCTGGACCTCCCTAAACAATCTTTCCAACAATAATTGATCATCATTGCTCAATAGAAAACCAATAATGCCATTATGCCACTCAGACACAGTCATAATTCACCACCATCATAACACATAAAAAGGTTTCTCTGTTCTTCCCATAAGTTGAGAGGCTCAAAATCAATAATTTGTACAGTGAATTGTCCAAACCAGGATTAAAATTTGACAAAATTATTAGAAAAAAGAATTGTACCCATCATTCCGGCCCGTCCCCGCACCCTTATTTCAACAATGCGGATTGTGAGCATCCACCACCACCATTTAACCCCATATCCCAAATGGGTTTTCAGCAACTTGTCTCCCTTCTTCACTATGAACCGCTGATTTTTAATAACACACCCCAGTTTGAAAAGTTACTTCCAGATAATGAACCCCATAAATATTCACCCAGAAAAACAAAATTTACAGTCCACTACACATCCACGTAGCCACTCACCACCAAATTTAACAATTAAAAGGACAAAGAATAAATTAAAGTAGAGCGATACATTAATACCAGCAATGGAGTAAATATTTTATCCACCCCCAGTGCGAAAGTACACACAAAACGGGACCATTTCAAAGTATTAAATACAGCAAGGCAAAATGAAGAACGTGTACCGGCGACAACAGTAACGTTTTTGCTTTTGTATCGCTCAACGAACAAATCAATGGTGTCCTTGAAGGCCTTTGGATCGAGTAAAAGTGTAGTAATATCTTGAAACATAATCCCTTCAAAACCCATAAGATAAAACACTAAACACAGCTGTAAATTTACGTGTAGCTATGAATATAAACAAGTGCATACAGTTTGCTCATATGTGTACCTGGTTTCGGGAAATTTGGTACGACCCGGATTCTCGATTGAATGCCGTCAATACGTGGATCATCCTCTTTGCAAGCTGACATTATGCTGTAAAAAGAACACAATTTTCTTCACCCTTGCAGTTCAATCTCCCTCCTAATCAAAATGAGGGAACTGAAGGACAATGAAAAAGGAGAAAAATATAGGAGTATTTATAGCAGAGCCAGCAGTGAATGAGTATATGACTGTGAGAGAGAGAGAGAGAGAGAGATTTGGGCATTGGGCGCTCTGCACAAGAAAGAGGCAAAATCTACTCGATAAGCAAGGGGATCATCTAAATCATAACGTTTATTCGCTCGTTCAGTTTTGCTGGATTAATTCTTGTTTCCTTCTGCATGATTTAAGTGTTTGTTTGGCACAATTCTAAAATACATTATTTCATAATAATTGATCAAACACACTCTAAATTATACTTTAGAACACAAACTCTTTGAATTATAAGTACTTAATCCATAAATAAGTAACTTTTTCCTTATGTGACCATTTCATTTGATATTGAAGCATTTTTTCGAGATATTCAATGTTGCTCGTGGTATTTAATCCTTCAAAATGGAAATAAAGTAGATCATGCGATATCAAATCGCTATTTGATGATCATTATAAAGAGAAATTAAGAGTTTAATGTAAAAAATTTCGTGTATCGGTACGTTTCCTAAACTTATTATAAATCTATAACTATAACCATTTTTATATATGTCAATGATTGGTTATGTCCATATCCTTTTGGACAGTATTATTAGTCTATATTCTTTTGTTATAAAATAAAAGATCCACCCCTAAGATTTTTCGTCATGCAAATTACATAAGACGAATTATTTCTATTTGTTTATGAAGTTGAATTATTCGACCAAACAACATTGTTTACATGTTCGAGGTTTATAAAAGTGAAAAACAAGAAAACAAAATATGAGAAAATAATTTAAACCCAACCCATCAGAGTCAAAAGAATTTCACAATTATTATTTTATTTTGTCCCAACTGTTGTATTTATGCATTTGCTTGCGTATCTTTCAATTTAGTCTGAAAGGTACAATGAATCTGCATAAAAAAATTAATTTTAATCGCATAAAAAGATTTTGATCTTGTTGTTTAAACGGATATCTAATCAAGAGGGGATTGCGTTTGTCCATTTCTGCTAATGAAATGATTAATTTTAGTTAAAATAATTTTCGTAATGAGAGTTAAAAAGTTGAGTAATAATAATGAATTTGTATTCTTGGCTCAAACAATTCGAGGCATTACAAGATTGTGAATATTGGTAACATATGTATATAATTACAAGATTGAGTAATAATATAATAACATATGTGAAAGGGCAATGTGAAGGTAGAAAGATTGATTAGTTTAGCCCCTTCTTCATGTTTTTTATTTCATATTTATTTTTTCTACGTACCCATTTTTAATCATACGTTCACACAATTCAAAAAAAAAAATTTACTTTTTAACAGCACATTCTCCAAAAATTCACTATTCAAAATATTGAAAATCTCAAATAATGGCAATCAAACTAGACAAAATGGCCATCTTTTTCTTGGGTACATTTCAAGTTGCTTTCAAAATCCTGATATCAATATTCTGTGGGCAGAATCTGATCCTTTCCACTTCGTTATATCTAGAATCAACAATATATTAATTCTTTTAGTTTTTATATACACACGCAGCTGAGACCAACTCACATTCATACTTACATGGAAGTGCATGTATTGACAAATCTATTTGTACTTTGTGCATGACAATTGAGCCTACTTGTTTTTTTGCAAATAAACTCTGAACCCACATTTTTGTATTGTACATTTACTCTGCAACAAAGGCTCTATCTAGTTGCAACTTGTTATGTTGTCCTATTTATCTACCCACAAGTGGTCGAGGTACCTCGCATACTAGAGGTCGAGGAAAGCGCTATATGTGAAAATAGTAACATATTTCTATAATAGAAATCTATTTATCTACTTGTCTTAGCTTGTATTTTATTTGAGATACGACATCTATCTCATAAAAATAAATGAGGAAAATATATTGACAAATTGGAGACGCTGACTTTTCAATTAGGATAGAGAGGTGGTGAAAGGCAGGTTGATTAAGATTGGCTTTCCTTCCAAGAGATTTTTCTCTAAATTAAGGTGGTAAGTCTTTTAAGTAATGTGGTCAGTTAGCCATTTGGTGTGCCAGCTGACGCTAACTCAATATGTTGAATCGGTCAACATGGCGATAAAAATTCCTCGACCCACTACCACATTCGGATAGCTATCTAGTCAACATCATATACAATCATGCATGGCTGGGCCTTTATAGAGAGACCATTTATAATATCTCAAAGTTTCTTGGTTACTATTTACAATCACGCTGTGCTGCACCCTTCTTGACGGTACACTCACAATATGGAAGTATTTTTTGGCATTTTTATTCACGCGCATGTGAGTGTAGGTCAATCAAAGTGTCAAATATTTACTAGCTTTTATTCTACTATTTACATACCGAGTTGCAAATATGATTTATAATAGTATTTAGTGACATGTATGTATAGGCATTAGTATCTAAGAAATCATTGAGGCTCCGTTTGCATATTTTGAGAACTTTAAAGACCAAACTACAATTGAATTGATAATTATAGTGCTTGTTTGGGAGAAATTATAAGTTATTGAAATTATAAATTGTAAAAATTTCCTAACTATGAATTGATTCTTTAGATGTTTGTGTTTGATTTTCTTGAAACTTTGATGCGTTTGACAGTTTAGTGTCGATCTTTTATTTAACGTTGAACGTATTATGCCCATATTTGACAGGGATTAAAATTAGTTTTTTAGTAAATTTTGATAGAAGTTGATGAAATGTGTGGTTGAAAAATCGTGAGTTCCATAAAATGTATGATTAAAATTAATTGTTGAATTTGACTTGAGATTTTAATACAAACCAAAACAGGGGCTACATTGACATATTGAAGCATAACAAGTGATACCGCAATTACATAAATTTAGTGTCACTAATTTTGCAACATCTTCTAAGCGACCGCTCTAACACATAGGTCATGCAATTTGAAATGCGCCATTTAAGCCTAAGCATGTCCTTTTAATGAGCTATTGAACGTAACAAACAGAATTATAGTGAAATATAAATTAGGATGACCCAAAAACATAATACTTGATAAAATTAAAATTTTTTATTTTTTATTTTACATAGAATTTAGGATTCTCCGAGGTGGTCGAATCAATGTTTTGTCTAAAATATAATTAAACCCTCACTTGATAACATGAAAACTGGTTTTTTGTTACTTGTTTGTTTATAAACATTAATGAAAATACCGAAGCTTATTATTCAGTTATCCACAAAATCATTAATTCATGAGCGTAAAGAAAAACGCGTTTTTCAAAAATAACAACTCTTCTAGATGTCAACTTGGATGGATGGCCACATGGCAATCTTAGATTGACTCTCAATCTTTAACTTGAACTGTGCTTTTTCATGTGGATGAAGGATCGTTGGACATAGTCTACGGCTGAGAATAAGTCATTCCACTATGATTCTTTGGGTTGGGCAACGGTTTGAATGATTCATTTATTCTTGACTTTTCGTTTGAGTTTCTCTATCTTCTTCTTGGTTTCGATTTGTGATTTTTCATAAGGTTCTAGCCAAAATAGTTGTGGAATCCTATGTAATTCATGTTGCTATAGTAAATCAGACATGTAATAGTGGTTGGTTTTAAGTCTGTAAAAGTGTAGAAAGTTCTTGGTTATATTTTTTTTAGGGTTTATGATTTAAGATATCTGCTTTGGAAGGTTTTTGTTGTGCTTAGTGTTTGGCCTAATCTATAAGGCTCCCAGATCATGTGTTTGCTGAACTAGGTGAATATTCTAGGTTTTCCTTTATTTTTTGCTTTGTGGTTGTGGTTTTATTGTTAATAGTTTTTATATTTATGGGGTTAAAAAATCCAACATGAGTAATGGTATTCATTATCACAGGTGTTAAGTATCAATCTATATTGCAATTACACGGAATTAAATTATGCTTAGTTAAATGCAAAATCACATTACTTATTTAATTCAACCTATGAAATGTAGCAATCTAAACGGGTAGTCTAATACCACTAATGTTAGATAATAACATTCTTAGTTCATGCACCAATATGCATTTATAGTATCGTATTTGTTCTTGTTTAGCTTCCACCTACATCATAAAGTTTAAATTAAATCATATTTGTTCTTATTTAGCTTTCACCCACATCATAAAATTTACGTTAAAACGAGTTGTTCCATTGTAATTTCTACTACTAATTAAAAGTAAAGAAGAGATTTTAATATATAATGTGATACTGGAGATTATTTTTGCATAAGGAACACGAGCGAGACCTAATGGATTCTATAAGGGTCAAGTAGTGGTCGCGTTCATAGGTTATTATTTCCATATCTTGTTCGGATTTTATTGCACAAATATATACATCAAGAATTCGAGAATTTCTTTATTACTCATTTAATATGCGAAAATAACCTACAAGTCGAGTTAAATAGCTAAAAAGATTATAATTATCGAAATTTTACCAAAAATAACAAAATATCAATATTCGTACCAAACGAACATATGTAATAAGAGAAATAATATCCTAACAATTGGGCTCAAATCGAGTTTGTAATTTATGTTAAAAGGGTAAACGAAATATTACTAAAAAAAGAAGCTAAAATTGGGGATTAGAAAAGGAAAACAACGGATTTTGCCCTCGAAATCGATGCACACGACGTGCGCGTCGAAAAGAGCTTTTCGAATTGGGGTCATGGGCGCGACTCTGATAATCGTAGCCAAAGTTATGGTTAAAATATCGAAAGATGTCCAAAAAGGGCTCCAATTAGAAAAGATTGTCGATTACTTGTCATTTTTGCGTTGATCCGTGCTCATGATATCATCAACGAACTATCAGACAACTCGACATTATCTGACTCGTATCCTCCTACATCATAAATGTACCTATAAATCAAATGTGATCGAAATCTCAAGGACCCTTTTCTTTTCTGCTCCATCTCTTGCAAGGTTTTGAATTTATTATTTTCATGCAGTTTTGCAAATAAATTTTCTACAAGGAAATACTAATAATTTCATTTACTGATACGGGTTCATCAATTGGTCAATAAACTCAAGAAACAGTTGTTGTACAAATATGATTCTGGTCATTTGGTTTCCTGCCACACGGATCAAAGTTCTGCCACATCTCTGCGTGCGTTGCATTCACATCCAAATTTAGTCCCCCCAAAATTTCTGTCTTTTAGAAGGGTGTCTGGATCAAGTTCAAATGACGCAGGGAATTTTAAATCTCATATGCGATTTGCTATATCTATAAATTACGTGGCATGTGTATAACGGAGGGGGTCCCACATACGCTGACTTTGCATCAATTATTTAATTGGATTGGATCTATTAATTAAGCAACATATTTGTTATATCCCTTTATCTCGTCTTGCATTCATTTATTTTTCGTCGGATCATTGACTTGATCATCGGAATGCAAATAGTTGCTGAATCTCTTACTCAACCGATGGTCTTTGCATTCTAACGGAATGTTTCAGTGTACGTTGACGTCTACGTCGATGTGAGGTGGTCGGGATTCTATTGACTTAAAAATTGAGGTCAACACAATTTGCTAATTGGAAGTGGACTAACACCATGATGATTACTCGGGCTCGGACCAACTTTTACCATCATGACGTTCCCAAATGTCATTTGTTATCAAAAGATGGAAGGGAGTGCCTCATAGGCCCCCTTTGTGTTAAACATTAGGAAAAAAAATTAATAAAATATTTACTAGCTTATAATGCAATTTCAATTGTGTGACTAAACTTTCAACCCCATTTTTTTGTGGGATAAGGTTATATGCATATGTTGGAAATAATTTCTATCTTGTGCAATAGTTTGTCACAATTGTGTATAAGACTAGTAAAAATATTGTAAATTATATAAGGTTTACAGTAATATAGGAGGAATGACTAAGAGTTTGGAGAATCAAAATCATCTTCACATGGAATATTTTTGCCAATCTGAAAGCTAAAGCAAGTTAGTAGGCTCAACTTGTAACAAGCCTAAAGCTACAATATTTTCATTTGAGACTTAATTGAGAAGTTTAAAAAGTTAAAGATCAAATTGAAAACGTTTCATTTTTAAAAGGACTTAAACGGAAATAATAGAAAATATTTACTTAGCCGGAAAATGAATAATTATAATATTATAATCATACAATTATAATTCTTTTTTTCGAAGAACACACAAATCTTCGCGAAAAAATGTTGAAAGCTGCTCTCTTTAAACGCAAGAAAACTTCAAAGCCATTCAAGGAGTTCTACAATGAGTGGTTCGCCACCCTCACCACCACCCTCCTCCCCTCCCTCCGACGTGCACTTTCACCAGGTTTCCTATCTCCTGTCATCCTATCAACCCAAGTCGAGCTCATGCACCACCATTTCCGGTCATACTACGACGCCCTCGACCAGGCCGCCGCCGAGGACGTGGCCCAGTGTCTCTATCCCGAGTGGCGGAATTCCATCGAACGGTCCTTCCTCTGGCTCGGCGATCTTCATCCTTATCTCTTCACCAACCTCCTCCGATCATTTCTTGCTGATCAAGAACCACCTGTCGATGGAAATGTCACCAAATTTCTTGATAAATCTTGGCAGGTGGTGATGGCGTGGAAGAGTCCGTCCAAGACTTTGACGACGAGGGTTGACAAGATTGAGTGTGGGTTGAGGCTGATGGTGCCTGCATTAGCGTCGCGGTGGCGGAATGCACAGTCGGCGTTTGTGGAGAATATGGGGAGGTGTGACAAGGCGGCGATAGGGGAGGCTTTGGCGGCGGAGATGGAGGACATGGTGGGGGTGTTTGTGGATGCTAATAGGCTGCGGCGCAGCATTCTGGCGGATATTCTGAGCGCCACCGATCTTTATCAGGCTGCTTTGTTTCTTGAAGCACTAGCCCAATTCCTAGTTGGGTTCAAAGATCAAAAATTGCTCAATGAATTTGAGAAATGCAAAATCGCAATCAATTAACGAAGAGAATTTTATGTGAATTGGGCACTGAATGGAGTTTTGAATATGTAAATTTTGCTTTCATTATTCAAGAATTTTTGTGTGTTAGAATATAAAGCATGATTCATACGTAAAAATCAAGATTTTAGTTTATTTTTCTTTTCACTAATGTTCAACGCTATCTAATTGAATCCTCTAACTCTAACGGGAACATGTTTTCGGGTTTTCTATGGTATTTAGCTTATTGCTGCATTTAGATAGTAATTGCTGTTACTGATTTACAAACTATTTGCAGATATTCCAGCCCAGATTGGGGGTAAAAGAGCATTGAACTAAAAACAAAGCTACAAAAAACACTTTACATGGATGGACAAAGAAGTAAAAAAATATAAAAACTGACCTTTTATAAAATTTAGGGTGGCCACCAGTTACATTTTGATCTAAATCTTACCCGTTTTACCTATAGTTATACATTTAGACAAAAATCTGATTTTCTCAATCAATTAGATAGATATGGTCGCAGGACAAGACCATCTCACGGGGAGCCTAAACTAAATAAATAGGGTGTTTGAAGGAAAACAAAGACGCATAGTTGAAATATGTTTTGACTTTGATGATAAATAGTGGAGTACCAAAGCATTTTGAAGCATTCATTATTTAACTTACATATTTCTATTTTTTTCCTCAATATGAAGTAGTGATGAGCTACAGATCTTCCTTTGAATTGTTACAATGCTCGAATCATTATAGGGATGGCAAAAATATCCGTCATATTCGATACTCACGAGGCCCCGCTCGGGGTAGGGGTAATAAGGGCCCACCCCATTTAATCTTTAATTTTTTTTTAAGAATTCAATACTTTTAATAAAAAATTCCACGAAATTTCATTCGTTTAGATAAAAGATATCAACTAAAATTATCTAAGAAATATTAAAAACAATAAAAGCATTAGATTATCAAATATATTTGAATAATTTATCTTTTAAAAATAAATAAAAAATTTAAAAACATATTATTATCTTACTTTAATAAATGGGGGCAATAAATGAATTATCAAAAA
>CAIGRB010113140.1:116669-128728 GCA_903798255.1 Fraxinus quadrangulata
TGACTAGTAAACATCCGAATCGGGAAAATTTTATTTCTAGAAATGTTGTAGCTCTTTGAGTTATCTTTCTACTACAATTTTGTTGCGTCAATCAGATACTAGGAGAGAAGGTTATGGTCAAAATACTGGCTGCTATACAGAGACAAAAAAAATCGCGCGTGAAGACAACTTTCCTTATTCGATTGCAACTCTTTTGGAAGTCAATTTGGATGTGATTTTCAACCAATTTTCGACTCCTATAAATACATAACAGTAGAATGCATATGGGAGAGCCTCTGATATATATTATACTCTAATATTCATCAATTATTATCATCAAATGAGGAAAATTTATAATTTTTGTGATAGAATTGAAGGGGACTTGCAAGAATTCATTCAAGTGAAGATTCAGACTTGATTTTTTTGTAAAAAAAAAAGAAGGCGCAAGTGAAGATTTATAAAAAAACTATTGAATAGATTCAAGATTTCAAGGTTCATCTTCATTTTCTCAATTTATCAAAAATTCGGGTTATGTCTTTTCACTTAAATATGATTTCTTGTAATTTTAATATGTTAAACTAGTTTTATATATTGTTAGGATGAGATGAACCCTTGTTATGACATTTTTTATATTAATTAATTATTTTGACGACTAATTTTCTTGGATGTTTATTATTGTTTTTATCGACTTTTCAATTAATTAGTTCCTAATTGAAATGATTTATTGGAATATGTTATTATCGAGAGAGATAATATGTTTTTAGCTAAGAATAATAAATATTATAAAGTTCGATAGATGATAGAGATATACTTCTATACTTTACATGATTTTTATAAGTGTTCTAGATCATTTAATACATTTATCATGCTTGCATCTTTCATCGAGAGATAAGAGGGTCATATGAAGGGAAAGAATTTGATAACTATCGAGTGAGGTTTTCAATTAAATTAGAAACACTGACCAACAAGAATAATTACAAATTGTCACTTTAATTTGTTTTACTAAAAATGAATTAATAAGGGGGATTCGACATTTTCGCAATACTTTCACATATTTTTAAAAAATATCAGTTAAATTACTTTCTAGTATAATCAATATTAGTACAGAAAACTCAAAACTTATTTGTTATTCGATTAAGGTTGCTATTAATTTGAACACAATTGAATACTTAGTTGTCGTGAGTTCGACACTCTACATACTGCTATATTACTTGTTCAATATTTCGTTCACTTGCGAAAAATCAAATGATCATGCAGAATAAACCACTGCCAGATTATTTATAGATACAGCTGACAATTTTTCATTTGACAAAGGCAAAAATAATAATAATAAATAAATAAATAAAGTAACCAACCAGGTGCTACTGTGACAGCACTTGTGGAACCTCTGATGGGATTTCCTCTGTACGTATATCTTTTTCCTTCAAACTATAGGTAAAACCCAGTGTGTCTTTATGGCCCAAACATTTCCAACTAGACTCTTCATTTGGGCCAAAGATGGGGACCCATAATCGTACTCCAGTCTCAGCATATGTCAAAAGTCTTTTCCTGATTATGGGCCCCCGCCTTCACCTTATGAATAGTAAGTAGTAACTGGAAAAGTGCTAAGAAGAGAAGGGAAAGTTGCACAAATAACCTAGAAAAAAAAAATGATTACTTATGAAAATACTGTCCAACCCTTTTCTTTAACCAAAATACTGTTGTTCTTACATTATTGTTTCACTTTTTATAATATAAGTGTTAAAATTTTATAACGTACTTTGTTACACACATTTTGTTGCTTATTTAGTGACTTACTAAGTCAACACGACAACAAAAAATCACAATAATTTGATATCACGCATCTAACTACCATCACCGCTACGTTTTAGAAAGAGAAATTGAGGGGAACTTTAGAGATCAGCCATCTTGTGTTTGGAGAGATTGCATTTATACTAATGGGTATTTTTGAAATATTATAAGGTGAACAATTGTTGTGGAATTTGAGAAATTAACTAACTGAGTGGCATCATTTCTTCTTACGGGAATAGCTATTATATTCTAAATATACTAGATAGAATATGTCTCTATTAAATCCTTACGTCGTCCTCATATAATCTAATATTGAGATGATAAAATAGTAAAACAGCTAATCTTACAATCATAAACCAATCATATTGAATATTATCTACTTTGTCCACGACAAAGTAATCGATGACTCATTTGTAGTGCAACACTTCCTAACCTTAGATCAAAGTGTTGACATCTTAACAAAACCTCGTCGGCGAACTTTTTCTATCATTTAAGAGCCTAGCTAAATTTCGGCTTGTGGGAGATTTGTAAAATATATATATTTCTCCTTTTTAATTAAGTTCAATCTAACTGCCAAAACGTTTTCTCGACTAGACTACATGTTTCTTATGTGAATTGATTTGACTTGGTGCTTACACGAAGATATGCACTCAGACATCAAATATCAGATTTTTTGTCGTTTATGAATACATTCATATATCTTAAGTTACAAAGAAAATATAGTATCAACAAGTATAGTTTATCTTGACAACTCGATATTTTTAATAAAAACTCAACTTTCCAATGTATTAGTATCCAAGAAATCAGAAATATAAATTATAATATTTATTTACATAATTAATTATTTCAGGTGGTAGCAGTTAAGAAGCTGTCTTCTTTTATAATTATCAAATGATACGAATTCCATGTTTAGTTATTATATCTTCACTTCACTTGGTAACGACTTGTGATAAGATATCTCTTTATTTTCTGTTATTCGATCTTATCATTTAATCTATTTCCTTCTCTGTTAGTAAGCTAGTCTAGTAAAAGTTCACTAGTAACTGAGAGCTCTCCGATTTCTAATCAAGAGACCTACAAATCACTTAGGACAAAAAATATGAGTTCCAATTGAGAGCTCTACGAATCTTAGGTGCAAGTTGCATAAGCCCCTAGAGTCAAAAAAGACCCTATCTAAGAGCTTTGCAGGTCCCAAATAAATGGTTTTATTGAGAAATTCAATAATCTAAGCCGACCTTGAGATTTTGAGTACCCTTTACATATTCAAAAATTTAAAAGTGTGCTTTCCTTCATTTCATTAAGAAAAATACATAAATAAAAAATAAATCTACTAGAATAATTCCTTTAATTAACAATAATATATTAAAATGTATTTAATTAATTATATACATGGTGTCTCTATAATTATAGGGTCTTGTGAGGTTGCACAACCTATACACCCTTGAATCTGTCTTGTTAGTGACCGTTAAACTTTGATCATCTCAATAAATGGTTTATGAGGACAGTATTTCTCACGATGGCTAAGTATTATTCATCGTGAAAAAGTAAAAGAAACGAAGAAGTTTGGTTAATAGTGTTATTAGTAATTGTAGGGAGCATTTCCATTATATTAACCATCATAGAAATTCTAAATATTTTTCTTCTTTATAACCCATGTTTGGTGCACATCTTTGGAAAAAAAAAGTATTTTTGCTGTTAATGTGATGAGAAATATATGGTTGAAAAAAAAAGGAAAAAATTATTGATGTGATTGAAAATATTATTATTTTCTTGAAAAATATGTGGTTGAAAATTAGTAGAAGAATGAAAATGAAAAAATAATGTGGTTCAAACATTCGTTCATGTTTTAAATAAGAATTATGTTACGTGTACTTAACAAGTTACATAATTTTTAATCGAATTGATAAGTAACAATCCCCTATTGGGAGCGGCGCCGAGGTACAAATAAATTTGTCCTTTAAAAATTATTTTTGACTTTCTTTTGTCTACCCAGATGTACAAAGTAAACACATGTACTACAATTATTAGTCATTATCAAATTTGCACTTGTCAATCTAGCAGTTATATGAACACAAAATCTATAATACTAAATTAAGAATCAATAACTGATGCATGTATGATTAATTAATTAATTATTTGTGTAATGCAAAATTAATGTTATTAATTATCCCTCTCTTACAAGTTATAAATTATAATTTAGTATCAAAGTAATCAGAATTATAAGTTATAATAGTATTTACTAAATTAATTGTATCAGTTGATAACAAAAACAGTTAAGAAACTGTCATCTTTTATTGTTTTACAAATGGTACAAATTCCATGTTCAATTATATAAATTATCTCTTCACTTCACTTTCTTTGTAATTTTGAGTTGTCCTATTTGAGTAATTATTATCCATGTTGCAACTTGCCCACCTTGGATTAACCAAATTTCATCATTACTAAAAGAGATATGTTCGTAAAATTTCGCAAGTATACGTATCGTGATAAGTAATAAAGCGAATTTATTAAATTCGAATATTATCACACAGAGACTACTATCTACTATAAATTTTTAAACTAATCTAACTTCAATTTAAGTTAAAATAGTAACTAATGATCAAATCAAACTATATTTTCTAAATGAAATTCTAATAAATAAAATAACAAAAGATTAATTAAAAATAACAAACTCAAATTAAAACTATAGAAAAAATTATGTGATTGGATAGTTAGGATTTCCAATTTCACTTAGGTTATTTATCATACATATAATTCATATTCATTCAATCATTTTTCATATGTGCCAACGATCGAATTAATCTATTGTATTTAGTGATCTCTATCGAGCAACACTAATCTTATTCAAATGCCCGAACTTATTATATTTCTATATAAATTCACACACATGTGAACGCATTTATCTATAAAAATTCAACAAAGATCTCATAGTTTATAATTATCTCTCGATCTCATATAATGTCTAGGTTAATTATCCCCAAATCTGCCGGCTTTTCTTTTCTCCACTATCCAATCCCAATCTGTCGTATATAATTTCTGCACCTTTTTTTTTGTGTGTATCTCTAATATCTATATTGCAGCCCTTGTTTAGTCCATTTTAAAAGCTTAAGTTGAGGCTCAATAAATTCCAATACCAAATTAAATTGATTTTTCTTTCCAAGTCCTCAATTCTTTTATGTAACGCAACAATTTTATATGTGCAGGCCATGCCAATTTAGTCCGGGTACTTTAGATTTTGTCATTTTTCCGTTATTTTGTATTATTTTCTTCAATTCTTCATTAAATAGAAAGTTAACTACAAAATACAATTTAACATAAATTAAGTAGAATTTTATTCAAAAGACAATAAAATATCATAATTTAGAACCTCGAATAAGTATAAAAACTACACTTATTACACACTCAAACTTGACTTTTTGTTTATCCTCAAACAAAACTAACACCTAACAAACATACAAACATGCAATGCTAATTACCTCATTGATGATCAATCAATCAAACAAAGCAAAAAATATTTAGCTAGTTAACTTGACTTTTTAACTCGGGATTGAAATCATAATATTAAATATAATTACAGCTTTAAAATCACAATACATAAATTAAAATCTATTTTTTCAATGTAAAATCGACGTGTGTGTGAAGAATTAAGCATAGCATTATAAAGTTATAAGTTGTTTCAAGTCCCGACCCACAATGGTCAAATATATTCTTTCATCACTCGTAAGATTCACACACCCCAAAACTTATTCTTTTCACGTTTTTCAAGTATGTAAACTAAAGTTGAATTTTAGACTATCCCCACCTCTCTAATTTAAGTAAATATCACCCTTAACTTTTCTAAACGACTCATGTAACAAGCTTTCGGTCGATAACTCCCAAGTCAGATGACCATAGGACACCAGATTTTAAAGGCCATTGTAGGCTTAATTGCTCGAATTATAAAGGCTACAAAGAGAAATTTTCAAATAAAATAATAATTTTTTTATACCCTGATTAGTGCAATGTCCCTCATTAAACACTAATTTAAGAAAAACGATATTTAACTTAAGATTTTCACCAAATTTCATCCTATTGACATTAAACAATCCACACAAATTTTTTTTTTCACACATGAAATCTCAATTTATCTCATTATATTTCCACAACAATGAAATTTCCAAAACTATTCTAAAGTTAGTTCAAGGATGTAAAATTTATTGGTTTTGGGTTTAGCATTCATGGTCCACTATTTCAACTTACCCAATTATGAATTCAACTCATTCATACACAATATTTAACTTAATTCATGTGTTCAATATATATCAAATTTCACATGAAAATTAAAAATTAATCTAAGCATACAACTTATTCACTGCTCTTAAGTTAATTTATGATTCAATACATTCATCATTGTCAGCCGACCAACTAACTCACACAAGCACAAAAAAAAAAAAATATTTTTCAATTTTTTTTCAAATTAAAGCACACAAAAACACATAAAAAACGAAAACTCATGTTTTTCACCCCCAAACTTAAACTAGACATTGTCCTCAATGTCTTAAATCATAAATCCGTATATAAAGGTGTGTGGAAGAAAGTGAAGAAAAGACTCCGCTGATATGACGTGTAATTCAATGGCTAACTTTCCTATTACTTCTGTTGGCTCATTGGTCAAATTTGGTCTAAATATTCGACGACGTCATGTTCCTGAAAAATCAAATAAAACATTAAGATTAAAGAACTGGAACAAGTGTTACTTAGCTCTCACATCTAAGAAACCAACATAACGAAAATCCAAGGAAAAATGGGGTATGGATGATGAATCCTAAATAAACTTGGATTTTCAGGTGGCACATCTCTCATTTTTCTAAACTTTATCATTGGCTTTGTATTATACTTCACTATAGCATGGCAAATAGAATTGAACGGTTGTAATTTCGGTATAGCCTTCAAAACCTCTTTTGGTTTGACATTGTTTGGAGGTTTCCAAAGCTTTTCCACATAGCTCTCCTTTTTGTCAGGTGGATAGGATTCATGAGCCAACATGAAGTCAACTATTTCATTGGGTCTTGAGTATTTACTAGTAAGAGATGTATCTCTTGCTGAATAACTGATAGCCATGTGATGCACTAAAGGGTCATAAAACAAATCTTTTTTTCTCTATTACCTATAACTACTTCAATTGATTGGATCATAATGCAAGAGTCGGCCTTTTTTGGAGGTTTATTTGCTTGATAGATGTTGAAATTTACTTTCTCATCATTAACTCGCAGTGTCAACGTTCATTCGTGTACGTCAATCAATGCTCTTCTAATAGCCAGAAAAAGTTTACCTAAAATGATTGGAATATCCTGATCTTCTTCCATAACTAATACGATAAAATCTACGGGGTAAATGAACTTGTCTACCTTCACCAAAACATTTTCAATAATCCCAATTGGATGCTTGTAATGATATTGTGGTTGTTTTAGTCTCTTCAATTCCTAGTTTCATGTACAAACTAGAGCATCCGCGAATGGAATGTTGATATGTAACTTTTTAAACACTTCAATGAACTTGGAGAACCGTTTGTCCAGTTTATGTTTATGCAGTCGATGAGGAAATGTAATGGGATGTACATATTCTTTGATAGGAACGGTCGCCTTAGCCTGTGGTGTGTCTGAATTTTTTTTCAAATTTTTATCAATTGACTTTTCAGATCCTTTCACTTATTCCTCATCTGAAGTAGGTACTTTATTTTTCTTTGCTATTGGTCTTTTTACTATAATTTTAGTCAGTTATACCCCACTTCTTGTTGTAATTGCTTGCACATATTCCTTTGGATTAGTTTCCGTGTTTCTCGGTAAAGCTCCTTGTGGTCTTTCTGAGATAGTGCGGGCAAGCTAACCTATTTAAATTTCCAACCTCTTTATGGCTGTCGAATGGTTTTGTAAAGTTGTTTCGGTCTTTGCCATGTACTGTCGATTTTCTGTATAAATTTACTCAAGGTATCTTTTAGAGATGATTTTTTCTCTTCTTCTTGTTGAAAATCAGAGGAGGCTGCTGCTGCTGATTATTTTAGTTGTTGCTCCAAGAAAAGTTAGGATGATTACGCCACCGGGGTTGTATGTATTGATGAATGCATTGTTGTGTTGGAGTTGATAATTTTGTGCATAGTTAACTTCATCTGTCTCTCGAAATGACATATGGCACTATTGTGAGCTCCATCGCATATACCACAAACCAAATATTTTGTTTGCACTGCTTTTGTTGAACATCTCGTAGTCAAATGATCTATAACATTTTTCTCTAAAGCTGACATCTGTGTTGATAATGCCGAGAAAGCATCCACCTCATGTAGACATGTGTATTTCTTATGTGTGAATCTTTCGGAAGGCCATAAAGCATTGTTGGCTGCCATCGTCTCATATAATTCCTCAACTTCATTGGACGACTTTAATGTGATAGATCCATTTGAAGCTGCATCCACCGATATACGACATGCTGGATTTAAGCTAGTGTAGAAGTATTGAATTTGCAAATTTTTCTTAATACCGTGGTTAGAACACTGATCAAGTCCTTAACCTTTTCCATGCTTCGTGAAAACTCTCTAATTCATCTTGCTGAAAAGTGGATATCTCGTGTCTTATTTTAGTTACTTTTGATAGTAGAAAGTATTTTGTGACGAATTTTTGTACGAGATCATTCCAGATCCTAATGCTTCCAGCGGGTAAGGCATCTAACCATTCTCTTGCTCCGTCTCTGAGTGTATGTGGAAAGAGTCTCAACGTGATCGCTTTATTAGATACTCCATGAAAATTATAGTTTTGATAGATGTTCAAAAAACGTGAGATGTGATTCTGTGGATTCTCATGAGATTTTTCATAGAATGATACTCCATTCTGGAACAATAAAATGATGTCTATCCTTAGTTGAAAGTTTGGTTATCCAAATGGAGGATAAACGATGCTTGATTGATTTGGTGCAACAAGTGGTGTGATGAATTGTTCAAGTGACAAATCATCTTCATCAATCTCGACTGATTGTTCAACATGTGTCAGTTGCACATATCTGTTTTGTTCTGCTATAATGTTCTTTCGTTGTTGCCTAATTCTATGGTTGAAAGTGCGTTCAATTTCTGAATCAAATGGTACTAGATTACTTATTCTCCAGTTTCGTATGCAATGACACTTGCAACGAAAATGAAAACAAAAACACCATTTTAATTAAATTAAAATAGTAACTAATGGTGAAATCAAATTATGTTTTCGAAATGAAGTTCTAATAAATAAAATAACAAACGATTAATTAAAAATAACAAACTCAAATTAAAACTGTAGAAAAGATTATGTGATTGGATAGTTACGATTTTCGATTTCACTTAGATTATTTATTATACATATAATTCCAATTCATTCAACCATTTTTCATACGTGTTAACGATCGAATTAATCTATTGTATTTAGTGATCTTTATCCAGCAACACTAATCCTATTCAAATGCCCGAACTTATTATATTTCTATATAAATTCACACATGTGAACACATTTATCTATAGAAATTCAACAAAGATCCCATAGTTTATAATTATATGTCGATCTTAATATTATCCCTAAATCAATTAGTTGTTGCGCAAACAAATAAAAGCATTAAACACACAATAATTAATTAAAAATTATTAAAATTGCATGAAAATCTTAAAATTAAACATATTATAAAACCTTAAATTATATCATCAATCCTAATATAAAAGTATTTAGTCACTCATAATATTAAATTTAAACACTCAAAAGAGAAAAGATATCATCAAAAATTGACGAAATGTGAAAATTTCTGATATTTGCAATCTTCTTTCATTTTCCCTTCTTTTCCTTTTTTTTTTTCATTCCCTTTCCTTTTTACGTTGACTTTTCCTCTCTTTCTTTTTTCTCTTCTTCTCTCTTTCTTTTGAATTAATCTACTTGTACCTAAAATTATATGACGTTGTGTAAAAAATATTGTCAAAATTTTAGGTACAAGTAGCATGATTGCTTTATTTTTCGCTTCTTTTTCTCTCCTCTTCCACATTTTCTTTTTCTGTCTTCTGCCGCAATTTCTCTGCTCAAGTTGCCGACCGTGTGTGTAATAATAATAAATTGTTGCCTTTTTTCTCTCCACTGTCCAACCCCAATCTGTCGCCTTTTGTACGTGAATATATATGTATAATTTCTGCACCTTATTTTTTTTTTTTTTGCATGTGTATCTCTAATATATATATATATATTGCAGTCCTTGTTTAGTCCATTTTAAAAGATCAAGTTGAGGCACAATAAATTCAAATATCAAATTAAATTGATTCTTCTTTCTAAATCCTCAATTTTTTTATGTAACGTAAGTTGATCCTTAAAATAATTTTATTTGTACAGCACATGCCAATTTAGTTCTCGTACTTTGAATTTTGCTATTTTTTCGCTATTTTGTATTCTTTTCTTCAATTCTTCATTAAACATAAAGTTTTACCTACAATAATAATAAAAACTACACTTATCAATATGATAAATCTCTTTATTTTCTATTGGTTGATCTTATCCTTTTATTAATCTATCCCCTTCTCTATTTGAAAGTACGTGAAATTTGTATGTGCAACTAATATATTGTTAACTTATGAGCTAGTGCAGCGCAATCAATGTTCACTACTAATTTAGAGCTCTACGAGTTTCAATTGAGAGCTCTACGAGCCCCTAGGTAAAAAAAAAGATCCTAACTAAGAGCTCTATGATTTCCAATTGAGAGCTCTATGAGTTCCTTAAGTCAAAAAACATTCATCGCTATTAACAGTAATAACTTTTTTGCTATTTCTATACTATTACTAAACGGACCCAAATATGATAATTGCATTTTCACATATAAGGCAACACAAGTCAGAAATGTGGTTTTGTTGAGAAATTCAATTATTCTGGTCAACCTTGGGATTCTGGGCGTTTCGTGCAATATCTAAAAGAGTGCTTTTGTTTCATTTAATTAAGAAAAATACATAAACTAAAAAAAAAGCTACTAAATAAATTTTTAATTTAAAATATATATATATATATATACTGGGCGTCTTTATAATTATAGGGCCTTATGAGGTCGCATCACATGTATACCCTCCTAATCGTTCTTATCAATGATCGTTAAACTTTGATTATCTCGATAATATTTTATGATAACTATATTTCTCACCACAGCCAAACATTAACGTCATAAAAAATAAGGAAATTTTATTAAATTTCCCATGTGAATAGTGTTATTAGTTATTGTAAAGAACATTTCCATCATGGATATTCTAAATATTTTTCTCCTTTTTAATTTGTATGTCTTATGCTTATGTATGACGGACATAAAAAGATTACGGTCAGTTTGATAATGATCGAGTGACATTACTTCTTCGGCCCAAACCGAGGAATCCCTTAAATATGATGCAAAACGGATTTTGTTCTATCTTTGATCAGAGATTTCTCTATGAAAAATACGAATCGGAGTTTGAAGAAGAGGAGGGAGAAGNTCAATGTCTTAAATCATAAATCCGTATATAAAGGTGTGTGGAAGAAAGTGAAGAAAAGACTCCGCTGATATGACGTGTAATTCAATGGCTAACTTTCCTATTACTTCTGTTGGCTCATTGGTCAAATTTGGTCTAAATATTCGACGACGTCATGTTCCTGAAAAATCAAATAAAACATTAAGATTAAAGAACTGGAACAAGTGTTACTTAGCTCTCACATCTAAGAAACCAACATAACGAAAATCCAAGGAAAAATGGGGTATGGATGATGAATCCTAAATAAACTTGGATTTTCAGGTGGCACATCTCTCATTTTTCTAAACTTTATCATTGGCTTTGTATTATACTTCACTATAGCATGGCAAATAGAATTGAACGGTTGTAATTTCGGTATAGCCTTCAAAACCTCTTTTGGTTTGACATTGTTTGGAGGTTTCCAAAGCTTTTCCACATAGCTCTCCTTTTTGTCAGGTGGATAGGATTCATGAGCCAACATGAAGTCAACTATTTCATTGGGTCTTGAGTATTTACTAGTAAGAGATGTATCTCTTGCTGAATAACTGATAGCCATGTGATGCACTAAAGGGTCATAAAACAAATCTTTTTTTCTCTATTACCTATAACTACTTCAATTGATTGGATCATAATGCAAGAGTCGGCCTTTTTTGGAGGTTTATTTGCTTGATAGATGTTGAAATTTACTTTCTCATCATTAACTCGCAGTGTAAACGTTCCTTCGTGTATGTCAATTAATGTTATTCCAGGTGTTAGGTAGGATCAGCCTATAAGGATTTGAATATTCTAGTCT